>SNQJ01S0017312.1:98713-118465 GCA_010110895.2 Picea sitchensis
AAACAAGACTCATGTCACCAATGGAAATGATTGTATTAGTGAAAAGAAAACACCAAAGAGAAAGGGGACTTTGGTTCCCTTCTTCCTCCAAGGGAGGGCTCTTGGACCCCCAATATTGAGCTCTTCTTACAACTTGAAAACTTGAAAGAAATGGTGAAAGAATCCAAAGATAACCCACTCAAAAGGTGATGTGGATTGCCCAAATGGAATGGTGCTAGTATGCTCTTGATGAGAAAAGAGGTTTCCCCAAGAGAATAGCAGCAGCATAACCTTGCAAATGAATTCCTTGAAGATGTAGTGCACCCATGGCCTTGTTTTATAGCACCACTTTGAGGTATTGTGCAACCAGCTTTTAGTGTGAAAAGGGGTTGTTTAGGGCACCTTTAGGTCTTTGACCAGCCACCCATTCAAATCCAGCCAAGATTTGGATGTCAAATCAACTTGGAAGCTGAACCAAAAGTGGGTGGGAGGCCAACCAACGTCATAAATGTGTCGTTTTCAGGTGTGTGCGGCTTTTAGCATCCACAGTCACGCATCATGCGCATGTCCACTTTTCCTACATTTCTTGATGGTGCATGTGTGCGCGCACCCTGTATAGTCATAGAACATCCCAATTTTATTACTGGTTGTATAGTTTTGGACCTTTTGGAAATGATTTTTTGGTAATTTTGTTCCATGGGTGAACTCATAGTTGTTTGAAGATTCTAGATTTCTGTAACCATTTGCGAATGAAAGTTCAGTGATAACACTCCTCACTTTTGTTTTGTCCTCGTGGGATGAAGACCTTCTATCATGAAGGTCCTCGCGTGACAACCTCTAGGTAACCCATGGGGATTTCGCGCGGGACACTTAGTGTCTGACCCACGGGGATGACTCTAATTAGGGTTTTCTCATATTTTCCCTCTCTTCTCTACAATCCCAAAAATCTCGCACTTTTCCCACTTCGCTACCTCAGAATTCTTCATCACAAACTAGCCAAAAGATCAAAATGTTATACCATAACATTCACAAGATAGATATTCAATGTAAGTGTGTGACTGTGTTTTTGAATGACTCCTTGAGGGTTATTTATACTTTTTCTAGGTAACATCTTCCCTTAAATTTAGGGCTTCTAGAGATTTCTTGTCACTACCACTTTACCCTTTCATTCATTGACTTGTAACCAACTAGGGCTTATTGACCATTCTTCGGGGCTTCCAAATTCACAAGGCCATATCTCCCTAACCGTGAGAAACCACATGGCATACCACATATCACCGAAAATGACACAACGTGTATTATCCATATATGATAGTATTACCTACAATTACATTATCTTTCACTATCCTTCATTTCGTTATTCCTCAATCAACTTTGGGTCCCATATCCATACCTCTATGGTTACATGTAGACTACATCAATTGCACCCAACTAACTCACCATCAATATTGATCATACAAATGTCAATCATTTTTCCAAGATCTTTGGACCTCTCCAAGGGTTGACATCAATTTTTAAGGGTCAACATCAATGAAAACCAATTGTCCAACAATCTCCCCCTTTGGCATTGATGGCAACATTGATTCTCCAATGCTCATGCTCCTCATGTGATCATTTATATTCATCAATTTTTCTCACTCTCCCCCTTTGACATCAATGGAAAAGGGTATCTCTCCTTGGGGTTGCTCACCCTATCTTCATGCATCTATTATTTCTCTTCGTTACCATGCCTTTGTTATTTCTTTCCTTCTTTGACAAAAGATAACTCCCCTTTTCAATATATCTCCCCCTATCTTCATGCTACTAATATTCCTTTCTAGATCTCTTTATCTGGCGATTTATCTTCCCTTGACTTTTCTGCAAGATGTAGATGAATGTAGGGCTACTGACATATGTTTCCTTTCCTCTCTTCCAATGTTTTTTATTGTCCATTGGTGCTTCCTCTTGAATTTCACTGGCATATATAAAAATCATTCAAAATTTGACTTTGTCATATTTACTTGACCATTTTGTTCAACAATGTACTTCTGATTATATAGTTTATGCTGACAGATTCTATTTCCCTATTTTGTGGTTCCTTTCACTTCTTTCCTTTCTATGACCAAATGATTCCATTGATTCCAATTGTAAATACATTGATATGCATATTCTCTAACCCATGATTTTTGTAGCTACTAAGCATCTCACGAATCTATCTATGTCCATATGTCACAAACTTTCCATAACATTTCTACTGCGCTAACTCCCCCTATATAACATTCATATTCATTGGGAGTCTCCAAGTCAGATGGCTCAAAATAATGCATGCTCTGATGTGGATTAATATTCTTCTCCATATGTGGATAAATATTCCTCTCCTTCCTCTTTCCAAATTATATCTTCATCCTAAGCTTTGACATCTTCTTCTTCATCCTCTGCCTGAATTCTGACACTTTCCTCTTTGCCTATAAATTCATCATGATCTTGTGTTGTTTCAAAACCTGTAAGTACTATTTCTTGGACATGTTCTTCATTTACATGTTCTTCTTATTTTTCACTTCTTCTCCAATCCTTCTCGTAATTGTCATCAATATTTTATTTCATGGGAGGCTTTATCATACTTCTACAATTTTGAGCTATGTGTCCTTGGTTGTGGAATTTGTAACATTCAATATTATGCGGAGTTGCATATGCATTTCTTTCCAGATCATTTCTTTCATAATCCCTACAATCTACAGATTTATGTCCAAAGTTAGTACAGTTAAAACAATGACCATAAAATAAATTTACATACTTGGGAGTGAAAGATATTCTTTGTGGTGTAGTCCTTCTATAATTATACCTTGATTGGTCAAGATCTTCTCTTTGGTTGTTTCTTTCACAATTATTGAAGCTTCTTTGTTTCTTAAATGTAGAAGGTATTTTGTATTCATTCATTTCATATTCTTGTTGAACATGATTCCTTCCTTTGAGAAATTATGCATAACACCTTTATTATGTTTCTTTATTCATGGAGCTTGAACCTTCCTCAAAGTGAGCATTCTTGTATCCTAGTCTACATTTTTCACTGTATGGATTTTGACTGTTGAGAATGTTCTCTAACACTAGAGATATTTTCACGTTCTTCCTGATCTTGTTGACTACAAATCTTAATGTCATGATTTCCTCTTCGATTTTCTCACACTCTTTTTATTTCTTTATCATATGGATCTGCATTACTTATTCCTTTCTTTTTCCTTCTTCATTAGGGTTTTGCAATGTTCCCAAGCCAATTTTTTCACTTGGAACACTAACTAACCACTTATTTACTTGTTTGTATGTGTATGTTTGCAGGTTGGCCTCTCAAGTTTCATCCTTAGGGTTTGTTGGCACAGGGGAAAACCCAGGGTTCAACTCTCAAGAGTGCACCAACAAAGCCCTAACTACCAGTCCTTTCGGCAACACCTGTGAAGCAAATGAAGTCTCACCCGAGGTAGAGGCAGGGGTGGTTGCAAGACTCAGGTGTCTACAACCTTAGTTGGGACACAGATATGTGATTATATTGTATAAAAAGCACCTAGAATTTATCATTTGTCAATATTCAACCCTTATTATACCTCGCAGATAGCACAGAGCATCACAGTGTGCACTCATATCTACAGTATTTCAGCACTTAACCATAGTAACCCAGATTTGGTCCAGTAGATCAGCACTAAGAATTCTCATACACATTAGATCTAACAATCATATATATCTAAGAAGCACAGAACATAAATGGATATATCAAAGCACATAGCATAAGCAAAGATAAACACATTGAATCAAAGCACAGAGCATAACACACAGATTTATGTGGTTCACCCCCCACCCTAGGGCTACATCCACAAGATCTTCTTCTTTATTATCGTCTTCAATCTGTTACAAGCACAAAGCCTCCAAACCCTTCTTCACATAGGATAGAAGATCTATGCAGCTCGCCAAATCCTTCTTCCTTGTGTTACATCACTTATATTTCTATAGCAACCTCACAGTAACTTGCACTTAGCCTTGTAAACCTTACACATTTTGCACAGAGAAATTATTCAACATCACATAGATGCACTACCAATTGCACTAAGAAATCACATCTACTACTTTTTATATTGCCTATCCTTCTATTTATACATTACAAAACTGGGCCTAAACGTGGGTAAACCCATGAGCTGACATCCCTTTCCCATTACATTAACCCAAAACAGTAAAAGGGGCCCAAAAGTAGAACAAGATCCCATGATCTCTGCTTCCCATGGCGCTCCATCTTTGATAGGTTGTCGAGGTCCAAAAATGGTCAAATATGACCAAGTGTTCCTCAAAACTTGGTCAAGGGCCAACAGGCCCCCAACATGCACCTATGACGTGTCTCAAGTCACTCAGGTCTGATCAGTTCTGCTTCGAATTCCTCGAGCCTAGCTCGAGCTGCTTCAACTTATCACTGTGTTGTGGCCTCCTATTCTATGAACTCTTGGATAAGTGCATTATTTAGTGTCCCTTCAAGGCATTGTTGTGCTGAATTCACCACCTGCTCCAGCTCTGTTCCTTGGCTCTCAATATTTGTAAATAGTTGACATGCCTTATCCTTCATAGGTTGAAGTTGTTGAGTTACTTCCACTACCTTTCTCTAGATCGTATGGATCTGTTGTTGGGCGATGCACTGCTCATGAGACCACTTCATTCTCTCTATGGGTGATAGGGCCTTCAGCTTTACCTATAGATTTTCAGCTTCATGCTTCACCTCTTGGAGTTGTGACTCCAATTTATGTAATTATGGATTCTCAGTTAGGTTCTCATATATCTGCGCACTTCTGCTACTTAACTGTTTGCATTCCTCAGTGAGTGATTTAATACTTTCTACTATGCTCCAGGCAATCATTTCACGATGGTCGCGTTCTTATTGTGGGATGCTTGGTAAGGCCTAAAGTTCTAATTCCATGACTCTTTGTTGAAGTTGTTGAATAACTTCAGCAAGCTTCATCACTTGGCATTCTATGGGGTCCTATGCCTTCTGCTCTAAGCCGGTCATAGAGAGAAATGCTCTGTTGATTGCTTGTTCAATCCTGATTTTCTTCGTGAGCAGTTGCTCTTTCTCTTTTTGGATCTTCGCTCTGTCTTATTCAAATTTCACTTGGAGAGTGTCCTTCTCTTGTTGTGCAGCTCAGTGTTGTTCAATGATTTCCTCTTGTTCTTGCTTTAAGGCCTGGGTGGCCTGCGTTGTTTCTTCCTATGATTTCCAAAGGTGTACTTTGACTGTGTCAGCAATCGTGTGGAGTTGAACTAGTTCATTTCCCTCTTTTGTTGTTCCTTCTGGCAGGGGCGCAGTGGATACTGTGCGGCTAGACTGAAGTGCCTGATGCACTCCTTGGAGCTCGATCTCAATTCTGTTGTACATTGTCTCTTTCTTGGCTTACTTATTTTCTTCTATCTCATCTATAGCTTCATTCATAGCTGCAATGAGGAAACTGAATTCATGTGGAGTGAGCGTGGTCTGCAATTTATTTACAGGTTCTTTTGATTTCTTCTGAGAGGAAGGTTCCGAAGGTGAACCCTTCCTTTTCTTTATGATTTCTACTTCATCTTTTGGTATTTATTTGATTTCTTCTAAGTCTTCGCCATCACCTCCTTGGTCTGGTGTAATGGAAGTCGTCCTCACAGATAATATGTCTATATCCTGGACTTCCTCAGTCTTCTTCATCTTCTTTTTTTTCTTTGTCTTACTGGGCCCAGGTGTATTCTGTGTAGCTTGTGGTCTATCAATGTCATACACTTCTGTGGGGTCTCCTGGAATAAGGAGGTTCGTCAACCATTCCTTGGTGATCTCCTCCAGGTCTTCTTGTGTCAACTTATAATAAGAATGAATATGTTCCTTGTTCTCATCAGCATGTGTTGTAATATATATAAAATGGCAGTCTTCACTGAACTTTATCAAAGTTTGAAACCTTTGTAAAGTATTCGGGGTCATGCGAGGCTTGGACTAGATGGTGAACTTCAACTGGGTGTAGTAGGTATGAAATACAACATTGGATTTCCACTGATTTCTCATGTCGTTCGAGTACCACAATGTACTGAAATTCGCAACCAATGGTTCAAAGGGATCAATGTCGCGGAAGGTTTCACCTTTTGATAGCTCTCATGCAACAAAAGATATAAGTGTCAAGAGCCAGCTAAAATGAAATTCATGCCCCTGATCCTGGGCTTCTCTACAGTCAATATCTAGTTGATTCACCAGGTACTTCGCCCAGTTCATCTGTATTCCCTCTGCACACTTCCCTACGAGGTCGACTACAAATCTAGATACTTGCGTTGGTCGATTCTTGTGTACCAACTTCCCTGGGATTAGTTGATAGGCAAGGTGCAATGCACCACTTTCAATAGAAGCCACCTTGTAACCTCGTGCACCTTTCACAACATCGCCATAAGATTCTTTGATATTCTAAGCAAGAGTACGATCTGCAGTCTTCCCATGATAGTAATCATGGGGATCAGGGCTCTGCATGCTAAGCCCGATGATCTGATTGATCAGTGTTGGATCAACTGTTATACGATAGTTTAACCATAAGTATCCTCCATGGTAACTCGCTAGCAGCAGCTTCACACAAGCATTCACCTCCTGGTGTCTACTGAAGTGTGGTATCTTCATAACGTTGAGCAAAGTGGACTGTGCAAGGTTCATCGTCCATTGCTAAGGGATGATCTTCGAATTATTTCCCTTGGTTCTAGTTAGGTACTTTTACAGGGAAAGTATGTTGTAAACTTTACGATCTCCCAGGTTGAAGTCACTAAAATTCAATGCTATGATCTTTTTATGGTCTGCACGGGCTGTGCGTACTCATTTTGACAGGTACACAGTGAGTATAGTGTACTCAAAGTCTCTAGGCACACTATCTCTATTGATCTCACCACTCAGAGGTGGTATGTAAGCAGGTAGGATGGATAGAACCAACTTCGCATTGGCCATATCGTCTTTATGTTTGGTTCTTCTTTCTGTGTCGGCTCAAGATGTTCCTACTCAAGAAGTCGACGACGAGGCTTGCACTCCTCTCGTCGATGATGCCTATAAACCTGTAGACAATCTTCGCTCCGACATGACTCTTTCGGCTCTGAGGCTAGCGAGTACCTCTCTTACATATTCTTTAGCTGCGCTAAATTCATCGTACATATACACTCAGGATCAATAGCTCGGGTTCTCAAAGTAACATAGGTACTGTAGTAAGGTAGAGAGTAAGGGTAGAGTAATCACTATTCACAATTCAGGTAGTCTGCGGACTCAAATTCACAATTAGCAAAAGTGTCTTCTGTGCATGGCGCGATGGATTAAGTAAGTAACTCTGTAACAGATCATTTGCAATGGATATGGGTCTTCCTTAACTCTGGTTCTATCCATTATGGTGTGGTCTAACGGTCTGGTGATGAGCCATCAATTCTTTTTGATCCGTTCGGAGCAGCAGTCGAATGGGTATATCGGCCTTCAACAGATATATTGCTTTGCTATGGGGAAGTGACCCATATCGTTGTTCTGATATCTCGACGAAGCTCTAATTTTGAAAATTTTCTTTCGGAGAGGTTATGTTTGGAACCCTCTATAGCTTGTCAATATGATCTCTCTTTTTAATTAGTTTTCTAGCCTTCTTCCCCATGAGATTCGTCTCGGTAGTTATTTTCTCATTCTGATTATTATTTTCCTTGGGCATAGTCACTTCGCGCTGCTGAGGTTCTTTCCCAAGACTCAAGAGAACTACTTCCTCTATATTTGGTACAGATACTCCAATCTTTTGTGAGTCCCCTAATTCTTTGACATATGGGCTTCTAGTGTCAAATAGCTTTGATTTATTCTCCTGTTCCTCAATCAACTGCACGATCCTTCTGGTCATGAAATCTTTTAGCTCGTGTCTCTGTTGTTGTAATACCTTTTCTTCCTCCTTCTTTCTGGCTTGATCTCTCTCAATCCAAGGTTTTCCAAGTAACATAGTGAATGGGGCGTTGTCCTCAATAAATTTGATAATCTCAAATTCTTCCTCTATCGAAGTTCCATTAACATTCACAAATATCCAAGTGAGCCTTCCACATAGGTTCACCAGTTTTCCTCTGAATATCACTATTCCTCCTAATGAAGGGATCATAGCAGGCCTTCCTATAGCTTCCCAAGTTCTTACTAGCATGATATTCACCTGAGTTTCTTTATCTAAAACACAGTTAATGTCGAAGTCCCCTATTCTTGCTTCGATGCATTCTTTTTCTTTAAATATCTATGATAGCCTAACATGTCGGTGGTCAGTCAAGGTGTCTTTCATATGTAGCAATATCGTCTCGGATTCTCTCTGGGGTTCTACTATTTCTGGATCTGCCTTAGATTTTTATTCATTCAGATTCATGTCTTCAATATTAGAAATCATTATAGGGAAATCCAATACTTCATGGTCCAAGGCTTTGCAACATAGGCAACTAAATCTCCTACCAGGGCATTCCTTAGCAAGATGTCCTAGTCTTCTGCAATTGAAACATAGGCTTAATCCTCTCTTTCTCTTAAATGATTCCCAACTTCTTCTTTACTGTGCACCAGGGTCATGGTAGCTAGCCTACAAAAAATTCTTTCTAGGATCATACATCCATTTGTTAGTCCAAACATTCTTTCTATGCATAGGTATAACATATCTATCAGATATATTCACATCAAACTTTCTTTCATCTATTAATGCCCTAGTTTTCAAGCTAGGACAAAGTCTATCAAATATACCTAGATCTATGCTCTAGAAACAAAAAATTTCACTTATCTTACTTCTACAGAGCACAAAGCTTTCATATCTAAAATTTTTTAACTATTCTTACCTTTATCAGAGCATTGATCTGATAGATCTTACCTCTTTTCTTTAGAAACATTCAAATAACGCTTCTTTTCTTCAGATATGGCCTTCTCTTTTTAGATAAAGTACAATACTACGTACTAGGGCACAGGTCCATGCACAGAGCTTCCACAATTTCAGGACGAATCTTTGCACCAAGATTCTTCTTCCTTAGTTCCCAGCAATCACAGTTTCAGTCCTGGAAACGGAACCATTTGTTGGCACAGGGGCAGACCTAGGGTTCAACACTCAAGAGTGCACCAACAAAGCCCAAAATACTGGCCCTTTCGGAAACACTTGTGAAGTAGATGAAGTCTCACCCGAGGTAGAGGCAGGGGTGGTTGCAAGACTCAGATGTCTGCAACCTTAGCTGGGACATAGATTTATGATTATATTGCCTACAGAGAACCTAGCATTGATCATTCATCAATATTCAACCCTTATTATACTTCGCAGATAGCACAGAGCATCGCAATGTGCACTCAAATCTATATTATTTCAGCACTTAACCATAGTAACCCATATCAGATCTAGTAGATCAGCACTAAGCATCCTCATACACATAAGATCTAACAATCATATATATCTAAGAAGCACATAGCATAAATGGATATATCAAAGCACACAAAATAAGAAAATATAAACACATTGAATCAAAACACAGAGCATAACACATAGATTTACGTAGTTTACCCCCCACCCTGGGGCTACGTCCACAAGATATTCTTCTTTATTATCGTCTTCAATCTATTACAAGCACAAAGCCTCCAAACCCTTCTTCGCATAGGACAGAAGATCTGCGTAGCTCGCCAGATCCTTCTTCCTTGTGTTACAAAACTTAGCTTTCTATAGCAACCTCACAGTAACTTGCACTTAGCCTTGCAAGCCCTACACATTTCACACAGAGCACTTATTAAACATCACATAGATGCACTACCAATTGCACTAAGCAATCACATCTACTACTTCTTATATTCCCTATCCTTCTATTTATACATTACAAAATTGGGCCTAAATGTGGGTAAACCCATGGGTCGACATCCCTTTCCCATTACATTAACCCAAAACCCTAAAAGGGGCCCAAAAGTGGACTGATATCCCGTGATCTTTGCTTCGTCTGGAACTCCATCTTTGACAGGTTGTCGAGGTCCAAAAACGGTCAAATATAACCAAGTGTTCCTCAAAACTTGGTCAAGGGCCAACAGGGTTATATTTAGTTGTTAAGCATATATCTAAAGATAAACTCAACGAAAACACAAGATCTAACTAGTACACAAGATATGGAACCCAAAATCATAGATCTTACCTTTATTATTATGAAAAGCAATAACCTAATACCAAGTGGATGCAGATCTGTAATAACATTAGATGGCTCCAAGAGATAACATATAAGATACTACAAAATGATCCCGTAAATAAACAATATGACTCCAAAGGCTGAATATATAATGCAGGAAAAATAGAATAGGAACCAGGGTCACATCCAACCCCCCTGGCCGCTGGCATGTCCTGCTAAATATATGAGAAGGACAAGATTTCATCCCAGTTGAAGGAGATATCCAAATGATTCCAAACTTCACAGAAAGATAGATCAGGGCAAGTGGAAACCCTCCCTGAAGTCTAAAGTATAGATGCCAAGTCTTACCCCTCCAAACTATTGAAACCCTAATCAATATTGCACCCTCCTAAATCCCTGAAGTGCCCAATAATTCATCCCTAATGAAGGAAGCCTCCAAATCCCTTGAAACTTTCTAGAAATATAGATCGAGCTACCACAAGCCACTAGGAGAAGTCTCAAGGTTAGATATGAGGTGTAACTCCCTCAAACTGACAAGATTTGAATCATAGTTGCACCCTTCTTCTCTCAAAACTATCCCAAAGATGTAGATAATAATATAGCCAAAGTAACCCTCCAAAAATGATCCCCAACTGATGAAAAAGGATATGCAAGTAATACCCAAATGCTATAATGTCACTATACCCTGTCACAAGGTTGGATCAAACTCTTCTTCATGAAATGATGCACCCCTGCTGAAAAACCCTCAATGGTACAACCCTGCTTCCCTCCTGGATCGATGATGGAACCTGTGAAGACTATATAATTGTGTGGGTGGAGTATTTCATCTCCGAGACCAAGCTTGGAACAAGGTGAGTGGAATATTTCACCACTGAGTTGTTATCTATGGTTTGTAATCTCAAAACCCTCAAAATTGTGTGCTCAAGAGCTCAATAACGAAATGAAATAATATCCTAGATGAGTGAGAGGTGTGCCCTAACCGTTCCTTTACACTTCCATCCTATTTCCATGTTGAGTTAGTTAACCCCTAGGTTCAATTCCCAACTCAACCTCCAGCGTTCTAATTCTTCATTGAGTTACTTTTTACCCTTTTTACCTTTTTCCAAGTCAACTTTAAAATAAAACATTGAGTTAGCTGACCTTTCCCCATGCTGCATGAGACTATGGTCTAGTGTGGATGACTAGACCACTAAGTCTTTCCAAACCTCTTCATCAAGAGGTGGGGGACATTACAGTCTCCCCTGCTAGAAATTTCTTGCCCATAAGGAATTTCGAACCTATTTCCCGTATCACCTATTCATTCTCCCACATGGCATCTTCAATAGGAAAACCCTTCCATTTGATTAAGTATTCTCTGATGCTTATCCTATAGATTTTTTTCTCCTGAACCTCCAATATTTCCTCCGACACTAGTACCAATTTCACCTCTTCATATAGAGTTGGCAGCACCTCAAGTGGGGTGATGTGTTGACCGATGGCCCTCTTTAGGCATGACACGTGAAAAACATTGTGTATCCTTCTACCCTGTGGGAGATCTAGCTCATAGGCCATGGCCCCTACCTTTCTGATGATCCTATAGGGCTCAAATAACTAGGGTTGGATATTTTCTACTCCACTCCTTTTGATAGAAGTCTGCCTGTATGGTTGGAGCCTTAGGTAGACCAAATCACCAACCTCAAAAGTACGCTCTATCTGGTGTTTGTCTTCTTGGAATTTCTGTTGATTATGTGCCATATGTAGATGATCCTTCAACTCCCTAAGGATGTCCTAAATCTGTTGCACCCAATCTTGTACCATCGAGGATCTGCTATCACCAAAATCAATCTCTACAAAAGAGAGTGGTTCATAACTATACAATGCTCTGAATGGAGTCATGCCTATGGACATGTGATAAGTGGTGTTGTAACAGTATTCCCCCAAGTGTATCCACCTAACCCGTGCCTTATGTTGCCCTACTACATAGTTCCTAAGGTATCCTTCTACCCATTTGTTGAATATTTTGGTCTGCCCATCCATATAAGGATGATAACTAGTGCTAGGGGTCAAGGCCATACCAACCATCCTAAATACTTACTGCCAAAATTTGCTCATAAATCGACTATCCCTATCACTAACAATAGTTTTGGGTAGACCATGTACTCTGAAGATCTCTTTGAAGAATAATTCGACCACCTGTGCTACACTAAATTATGTAGTGATGGATAAGAAGTGTGAAAATTTGGTCAACCTGCCCACCACTATGAAATTACAATCCTTACCCTATGCCCTTGGAAATCCTGTGATGAAGTCCATGGAGATGCTCTCCCATTTGTGTTTTGGGATGGGTAGAGGTTGTAGCAGCCTTGCAGGATGTGTGTGCTCATCCTTATTCTCCTATAAAGTAGTACACTCCTTGATGTGACTCATCACATCTACTTTGAGGCCCTTCCATGAGAACCTTTCCCTTACCTGCCTGTGTGTTTTACCAATCCCTTGGTGCCCTGCCATCGGTGAATCATGCCACGCGTGTACTATCTTTTCCTTGAAGGTTGACTCAAGGAATAAGAAGATTTTTTCCTTGTAGCATATGATTCCATTTACGACTCTGAAGTTGTCATCCTATATTTTCCCATCCAACAACTGACCAACGAACTGATTTTTGGAATATTCCTCCAAGAGGTGGCCCTTCCAGTCAACTGATACATCTGTCATGGCATAAACTAATTACCTCCTAGATAATTCATCTACAACCATGTTGTTTTTCCCTTTGACAAATTCAATTTCAAAGTCATAGGCCTATATCTTGCTGACCCACTTATGTTGCCTCTCATTTAATTCCTTCTCTTCCAAGAAGTACTTAAGGCTATTGTGGTCTAATTTCACCACAAATCTAGCACCTACCAAGTATTTCCTGAATTTGGCCAAAGCGTGCATGATAGCCAACATATCTTTGTCATAGATGGTGTAAATTAACTCATGACCCCTCAATTTTTGGCTCTCATAGGCAAGAGGGTTCCTATTATGCATCAGTATGGCTCCAATGCCTTCTCTTGAGGCATCGCATTCTGATGTGAAGGGTTGGCCAAAATATGGTAAGGCTAACACGGGGCATGTGCTCATTACTTTCTTCATCCTGTCAAATGTGTTTAGGGCCTCTTCACTCCATATGAAGACCCCTTTCTTGGTTATATCGGTCAAAGGTGCACAAAGTTGGGAGAACCAAATAGCTGCAAATACCAAGAAACCCCCTCAATTCTGTAAGGATTTTAGGTGTGGGCCACTCAACTATGGCTTGAATATTATACGGATGTACATGTACCCCTTTAACTCTAATAATGTGCCCCAAGTAGAGGACCTCTGTCATTCCAATTTCACATTTGGACTCCTTGGCATACAAGGATTGGCCCTCCATGATAGCTAAGATTTGTTCCACATGTTGAAGGTGTTATTCCCATGTCTTGCTATAGATTAGACAGTCATCAAAGAATACAATAATATGATTCCTCAACTGTTTGTTGAAGACATGGTTCATACATGACTGAAAGGTGGATGGTGGATTGGTTAATCCAAATGGAATCACTAAGAATTCATAGTGACCGTAGTGACACCGGAAAGAAGTCTTAGGGATGTCCTCCTCCCTCATTTTGATTTGATGGTAACCAAAGCGCAAGTCAATCTTTGTGAAATAAACAGCCCCATGGAGCTTGTCCAATATCTCATCAATCCTCGAAATGGGATATCGGTTTTTGATAGTCTTCTTGTTTAGTGCCTTGAAGTCAATGCACATGTGCATGGTTCCATCCTTCTTCTTGACCAGTACTATTGAAGAAGCAAAAGGGATGGAACTTGGTCTAATGTCACCCATATCTAAGATCTCTTTGATGGCCTTCTCTATTTCATCCTTGTACTTCTTTCGGTGTCTGTAAGGCATGGTGATGACTAGCTTTTCCCCTTCCTCTAACTCAATAATATGCTCAAATCCCCTGTTCGGTGGCACACCTGGTGGGATAGGTCCAAACACCTTACTTTGTTTTTCAATGATCCTTTGGATCTCTGGTGCATAGTGAACCTTCCCCTTTTTTTCCACACGTGCCGAAATTTTGCACTCTGCAACATACAAAATCTCCTCTCTCCTAAAAATGGCCTCCATTCTCTTCGTTGTGACTACCTTGGTCGTGTTTCCTGTCATGCCTCTAAGGACTACCTTCCTTCCACTCTCCTCTGTGAAAGACATCTCCATGGTCTTGTAGTTGGAGGTGATAGGCCCCAACATACTAAGCCACTGTACCCCAAGGATTATTTTTCTGTCAAGGAGGTCCATCACATAAACATCCTGTACTAAATCATGCCTACCAAGTGTAAGATTCATTCTTGGAATGTACCTGTTACATGGAACAATGATTCCTCCTGCCACCTCCACCTTGAATCCTTCAAAATCAACTTTGGGTATATGCCTCCTCTGTAGCAATTATGAGTCAATGAATTTGTGAGAGGCTCCCCCATCAATGAGCACTGACACCTTTTACCCCTACAAGACTCCTCTCATCCTGAAGGTGTTGTACTTGGGTACCCCACTGATGGATGCCAATGTAGTTGTCTCCTCTGCTATAATGTCATGACTTGTAGCCTCCTCCTTTGTAGTTTCAGTGGTGTCTACCTCCATGTTCTGGATGTAGCCAAAATCCTGATCCTCTTCATTGTCTGATGTCACCTCAATGTAATGAACTTGGCCATGTTCCATACACTTGTGGGATGGGTTCCATGGATCTTGTCCATGGTCCATAAACTTTTCGGATGGGTTCCATGGCTCTTTGCATGTGTAGCATAGTTGTTTCCTTATCAGTTCTCTTCTAGTATTCTCATCCATCCTACCTCGTTCCATGTCAAACCCCCTTAGGTCTCTTCCTCCTGGGTTCATCGGAGATCTTTAGTCTCTCCCTCCAGTATTTATAGGCAGTTTAGGCACAAATTTCAATTTTTCAGCTAGACCTAGATCTCTCGTCCTCCAAATAGCATCTTGCAGGTTGGTAGGCTTAAAATCCTTAACCCAACCCTTCAAGGGTTCCATCAAACCCTCAGTGAAGAGAATCATGAGTCTAGACAGTGACACGTCCTTCACCATGAATGATAGCCTCTAGAATTCCTCAATATACACCTCCGGTGTTCCTATTTGTCTGAGTTGTGTGAGCTCCCAGAAATGTAGCTCAAGATACCCCTAGTCAAAACTGTCAATGAGTCTCTGAGTAAACTCTGTGTATGCCACTATCTGATTGTGGCCAAGTGTGGTCAATCCATGATACCACCAATCATGAGATTTTCCATCCAAGTACATGGTGGAAAATTTGATGGCCTTCATCTCCCTCATCAGGTTAAGTTGCAGGTAAGTCTCTAGTTTCTGTACCCATGCCTATGCAGTCATATTGGCCAAACCATCAAAGTAGGGGATCTCCATATTCCCTTCCCTACACTCAAAATCATAGCTACTCTTGTGGTACGGCCTGGCCTTGTTTCTAAATTTTAATCCACAAAACTGATCTACAGTGATCTACCTCTGGACTGGTAAGCTCAGTGAGTTGCACTCCCTAGAATATTTCTCAAACAGATCGTCAAACTCATCTATGTGGTTGGGATGTGTGGGTTCATCTGTCAATGAGGGTAATTATGGCCTAGGAGTAGCCCTGCTACATCTTTGTCCCTGTGGTGCTCCCCCTCCATTGCTTCCCTCAGAATGATGATAAGGAACGTGTTCCTGCTGATACTTATTCCCTCCAAGCAATCCACTAGTTTCTTTATTAGCATAAGATTATGGACCTTTCCCCCTGTGATTCATTGCCATCAACAATTCGACTATCCTTGTTTGGTTTTCATCTACCTTCCTTAATTTCTCTGATATTTTGGCCTGCCCCCTACAATTTTTATCCTAGTTTTCATGTAAGTGGGTGACCAATGTACTCTCTATCTGGTTTATGGATTTAAGGAACTCCTGTGCTAATATTTCCAAGCTCTGTGGCTCACTGTCATCACCTAAACCCTCCATATTGGCTTATGTCTCACCTATATGTTTCTTCCTTCGGACCATATAAATGTCGTTGAATTTTTACATGCACTAATCCTCACAGGATGGGAGGATCGGAGTTCTGATACCACTGTAATGTTCCCAAGCCAATTTTTTTTCTTGGAACACTAACTGACCACTGATTTACTTCTTTGTCTGTGTATGTTTGCAGGTTGGCCTCTCAAGTTTCATCCTTAGGATTATATTTAGTTATTAAGCACAGATCTGAATACAAACTCAATGCGAACACAAGATCTAACCAGTACACAAGATATGGAACCCAAAAGCATATATTTTACATTTATTATTATGAAAAGAAAGAATATGATACAAGGTGGATGCAGATATGGAATAACATCATATGGCTCCAAGAGATAACATATGAGATGCTAAAAAATGATCATGGAAATACAAAATACACCTCCAAAGGTTGAATATATAATGAATTCCAAATACAATAGGAATCGGGGTCACGTCCAACCCCTTTGGTTGTTGGCACGTATTGTTGAATGTATGAGAAGGCCAAGATTTCGTCCTAGTTGAAGGACATATCCAAATGATGCCAAACTCCACGAAAATATAGATTAGGGCAAGTGGAAACCCTCCCTGAAGTCTGAAGTCTAGATGCCAAGTATTACCCCTCCAAACTGTTGAAACCCTAATCAAGATTGCACCCTCCTGAATCCCTGAAGTGCCCAATAATTTGGCCCTGATTAAGGAAGCCTCCAAATCCATTCAAAATTTCTAGAAATATCAATCGGGCTGCCACAAGACACTAGGAGAAGTATCAAGGTCAGATATGAGGTGTAACCCCCTCAAACTGAAATATCTTAATCACAGTTGCACCCTCCTTCTCTCAAAACCGTTCCAAAGTTGTAGATAATAATCTAGCTGAACTACCCCTTCAAAAATTCTCCCCAACTGATGAACAAGGCCCTGCAAGTAATACCCAAATGCTATAATGTCACTAGACCCTGTCACAAGGTTGGATTGAACTCTTCTTCATGAAACGATGTGCCCCTACTGGAAAACCCTCAAGGGTATGACCCTGCTGCCCTCCTGGATCGATGATGGAACCTGTGAAGACTATAGAATGGTGTGGGTGGAGTATTTCATCCTCGAGACCAAGCTTGGAACAAGGTGAGTGTAATATTTCACCACTGAGTTGTTCTATAGGGTTTTTAATATCAAAACCCTCAAACCTGTGTGCTCAAGAGCTCAATAACCAAATGCAATAATATCCAATATGAGTGAGAGGTGTGCCCTAGCCTTTCCTGTATACTTCCATTCTATTTCCATGTTGAGTTAGTTAACCCCTAGGTTCAATTCCTAACTCAACTTCCAACGTTCTAATTCTTCATTGATTTACTTTTTACCCTTTTTCCAAGTCAAATTTAAAATATAACATTGAGTTAGTTGACCTTTCCCCATGTTGCATGAGACTATGGTCTAGTGGGGATGACTAGACCACTAAGTCTTTCCAAACCTCTTCATCAAGAGGTGGGGGACATTACAGGTTTTCAAGTGGATGTTTTCTTCTTCGAATGATTTGTTTTTATTCATTTATTTCTTTAGCTTAGTTAAAGCACTGATAAATTATTCCCCACTATCCACTTCATTGTTTTTATTATTTTCCATAGCCATAAAGACTACTTTATCTGAGTCACTATCACTTTCATTATCTTCATCAGATGAGGAACTGTCTTCTCTTGAGTAGATATTTTTCTTGAAGGTTTTCCTTTTATCTTTCCTGTTTCCCTTTTGATATTTCTTTTATTTATTAGGATCTTCCTCTTCATCACTATATGAATTCTTAGCATAAGGACACTTGTTTGCAAAATGACCAATTTTACCACAATAAAAACATTTTAAGGGAAGCATACCTTTGTACTTGCCGGTTCCTCTCTTCAACTTCCTTACGAAGTTTGTTATTTATTCATCCTCATATGAATCATCTCTACATCTGCAATTTGGATTTGACTCAGGATTTTTCTTCTTCTTTGTCCTTTTGTGTAAGGTACCAGATCTATTATAATACTTGAAAACATAAATATTGTAGAGAATAACATTGGAACAACACAATAGATGAAACCATAGCACCAAAATAATACCTTATTGATAGGAAACAATGTTCACTTATCTCTTTGAGGGGGAAACCTCCAGCAGAGCAGATATCTATTACAATAATTCTCAAGAAAACACTTCTCATGATCTCAACTCCTATTTATACTAAATTTATCTATCAGAAGAGAAATCTAGAGGAATATCTTCTAGAAGTGGAAGATTCTATTAGGTCTTATTACATTTGAATTATTCTTCCTTATTACTAGGCCTTATTATTATGGGCCTTTGTTAGATGGAAAATATATTATTCTACCTACATGAGGGGTAAGGGAGGTTAGGTCCCTAACATTCCCACCCCCTTAAAAATATCATTTTCCTCAAGGCTTGAGATGAGGAAATTGCTACAGACTGGTAGCGCGCTCCCAGGTGGCTTCAGTTGGAGTTGTATCTTTCCACTGTACTAATACTTCCTTTATGGTTTGCTAATGGAGATGAAACTCACGTTGTTCCAAGACTTATTTTGGATGAAACCATATGGATCCTTCTTCATCCAAATCGAGAATACTAGTTTTAGTTTGGCACTTAGTTACAATCACCTTCTTTAAGCAAGAGACATGAAAAACAGGATGGAGCTTAGAATGATTGGGAAACGCTAAATCATATTCCACATGTCCCACATGCTTGAGAACTGTATAAGGATGAGAATTGTATAAGGACCATAAAATTTGGGTGCCATTTTCTAACAAGGGTCATCCTTGAGTGAAGTTTGATTATAAGGTTGCAGTTGAAGAAACACCTGGTCCCCTTCAGAAAATTGACGTTCTGAGTGACCTTGATCTGCTTGTTTCTTCATTCAATTCTGATCCATGACCAAATTCTCTTTCAAGGTAAGGAAAATATCCTCTCAAACTGTAAGAGTTTGGTAAACCTCCTGGACCTTTGAGATGACATGCATGTATCATAGAAATGAAGGTGGATTTTGTCCATGTATTTCTTCAGGAGGAGTCATGCGAGTATTTGTATGGTGAGAAGTGTTGTACCACCATTCAGCTAGGGGTAACCATTGAGCCCGTTGATTTTTCCATTCAGATGAAAAACACCTCAAATATGTTTTCAAACACTTGTTGACAACTTTAGTTTGACCATCATTCTGGGGATGATAGGAGGTGCTGAGATGCAATTGTGTTCCTTGTAGCCTTAATGTTTCTTTCCAAAAATTGTTGGTGAAAGTAGGATCTCTGTGAGAAACAATAGAATGAGGCATGCCATGAAGCTTGAAGATCCGATCCATGAAAATTTGACCCACAGTGGAGGCATTGAATGGGTGTTGAAGAGCACAAAAATGAGCATACATGGAAAGAAAATCAACTACCACCATGATGAATGACTTATTGTTCGATTCATGTAATCCAAGAATGAAATCCATAGAGATATCCCTCCAAACAACGGATGGGATTGGAAGCGGTTGTAGTGTGCCTGGGGATTTGGTTGTTTCTCCCTTGTTGCATTGGAAGACATCACCTTACACCACAAAAGTGTGAACTTCC
>SNQJ01S0017312.1:118640-139214 GCA_010110895.2 Picea sitchensis
GTCGCACCCTTCATTCCCTCGCCCACCATTTTTTCATCCCTCCACCATTTTTGTCCCTACATGCATAAACAAGTTTAGGATAAAAAACATTAGGTTAGTAATAAATGTTTAGAGGCATTTTTAATACTAATTAGCATAATAAAGATTAATTAATAATTAGTAATTAGGTTAGTTTGATTAGGTTATAAGTTAGATTAGTGCACTAATGATTAATTTTAAATGAATAATTAATAAATAATCAATAAACAAAAACATTATAAAAATTTTAAATAATTAAAAAACATTTCAAAAACAAATTATAATAACCCAATAAAAATTATCAAATAAAAATCAAATAAAAACAAGAAAAAAAGAAACATTAAAAATAAAACTTAAAACATTAATAAAACAAGCGTTAAATAATAATAAAACAAACTTTAATAAAATTAAAACAATAAACAATAAAAACACGTAAAACGAAATAATAAATAAAAACTATAACAAAAAACACATAAAACAAAACATAAATAAATGAAAACACATGATAAACAATAAAAACAAAAAACAAATAAAATAAAGACAAAAGAGCACCTTATGTACATATCCCAAAATAATTTTAAACACACGTGAATTATATCGGACCCCCCCCGGTGCCATTCGAGCTTTAACGAGGGGGGCGTTCGATATGAAAAACCATTGAGGACATTTGTCACCATCAGGGGAAATCAGACCCCCCCCCCTCCTAATACCACTTACCACCCCAGGGGGGGTCCGAAAACCACTCTCCCCCCTCCAAAACCGTTTTCCCCAAAATTAAAACCGCTTTTCGCAGTTTTACCAGTCCACTTCCAAGAGTGTTTCCGGTCAAACCAAAAGGAATTTTGAAAAAAACGAGAGAAATTTTTATCTTTAACAGGCTGAAGAACAAAAACCTCTCTCAATTTTTTCATAGGTGTCATCAGTTGGGATAATCGAATCCATCTCTGAGCCACATTTTTCAGGTTTCCAGTTTTCCCGATTTTGTCATGTTTTTGTGGTAGCTGGTTTGGCGATATGGAAATGAATTTGGGAAAATAGAAAGAGATTTTTTCTTAGGATGTAATGATATACAATAACCTATTTCAGTTCTTTCACATATTTTATTTTTTGGGAGATACAAATGTCTTATTTTACCCCTATTTTCAGCAGTTCGGCCCACCTTTCATGGCAGACAGTTCAAAAATTTTAGGGATTTGTTCCTATTTTTTGGCTAGGTCATTAATTTCGACTTCATGATCCTAGGGGAGATTTTGTTCTATATATTTTAATAATTCAAATGTAAAATGGTTTATCATTTGGGGACCATGATTCAATTTTTGTAAACCATCTCACAGAGCCTCCATGGATGAGATTTCCAATTATACAATGTGACCATTTCAGGATTCTTGTGACAAATTCCATTAGTGAAGTTTATTTTCTCTATTAATTTGTTCTCTCTGTTATCAAAATTGTTTTCTACATTCTGAATTATTTTAAGGAGACAAAAGGACAGAATTGGTTTAAATGCACCCTCTGTCACTGACTTGGAATAAGTTTTGTGTTTTTCCACTGAAGATTGAAAACAGAATTCTTGATTGCTCTGTTTTTTATCTGATTTCTATACTTTTTCATCTCCTCCATGCATTAAATATTGAAGATCCTGTGGATTTTCCTACCTTTCCCTGCAATATTATATTTTCATGACATGGTTTTTATCCATTCTGAACTGTGACTCCATAGCCCAATGGTATTCCCTTCCTGTTCCATCCAAACAATTTATAAACCAACCTTTGTACAGTAATAACTAGCCTAAAATATATCACAAACAAATCTAGATCAGAAAAAGATATCCCTCTCTAAGTCTTGGAGGGCTAGATCCAGGACTCCAAAGTGGTTTGATGTTACCTCAATTATTGCCTCCTCAACCTTGGGAAAATTAAAGAGTGATAACATAGTGGTGACCATACTACGGATGTTCCTCAGAAATCATATCAAGTTCCAGATCTAATTACTGATGGTGGACGGTGATCAGACACAAGAAGGATGAATCATCTACCTGGTGACTCCAATCAGCTCCAAATCAGTTCCAATTCAAAGACTCCACTGGAGGAAGAACCTGAAACATGATAAGACTATCTGAAAAGATCAGGTATACAAGTTGGATCAGACTCAAAATTTTGGGAACTTGCAGCCATTCCTGGAAAATATCTTGGAGCCAATCTGGTACAATGGAGAGGGAAAAAAGGGACCCTTCATATTCATATTTTCTTGAAAGAGAATCAACAACCACGTTGTCTTTTCATTTCTTGTAAATGATCTCATAATAATATCCAAAGATATTAGTCACCCATTTTTGTTTCTCCAGAAAATAATTGAGCCTCTAGTGATCTATCTTAATTTGGAAGAATTACCCCAATAGATAAGGGCATCAGAGATCCACTACATGCAGAATAGCCAACCTTTCATTTTCATGGATTGATTGGCCCAAATGTCACTCTGAAATTTGTTTGTTGGTAAAGGCTAGAGGTTGGCCATGTTGCATAAGGAGTTCTCCAATTCCTCTCCTGAAAGCATCACATCCCAGGACAAAGGTCTTTGTGAAGTCAGGAAGGACCAAGACTGGAGTGGTGCACATAGTCGCCTTCAAGGCTTGAAAGGAATGATAAATTGTTGGAGTCCAAGTGAAAGAATTATTTTTAAGGAGAGTAGTGAGAGGAATCGCAATATTTCCATAATTCTTAACAAACTTGAGATAATAGCATGTTAAACCTAGAAAACCACGTAAAATTTTTAGATTATTAGGGCGAGGCCAAACTTGCATAGCTTCGATATTCTTAGTATCTACCCTGGCACCCTCCTTTCCAACAATATGAACCAAGTACTCAAATTATGAAGCTCCAAAAGAACATTTAGATTGTTTGAGAAAAATTTGATGCTGAGAGTGTAGATGAAGAACTTGATCCGCATGATAAAGATGGTATATCTAGGTTTTACTATAGATGAGAATATAATCGAAGAAAACTAAGACAAAATGACTGAGAAAAGGATAGAAGACACGATTCATGAGGCTTTATAAAGTGAAGGGAGCATTACACAAGCCAAAGGGCATGACAAAGAGCTCATAGTGACCCTCATGAGTTTGAAATGTGGTCTTAGGAATTTCTGCCTCTTTCATACATATCTGGTGGTAGCCAAAATGAAGATCAAGTTTAGTAACTAATTGGGAACCACTTAATTCATCCAAGAGATCATCAATAACATGAATGGGAAATTTTTCTTTGATGGTGAGTTTTTTGAGGGAGCGAAAGTCAGGAAACATGCGCCAAGGGCCTTATTTCTTAAGTACGATGACCACAACAGAATAATAGGGGCTAGTACTAGGATAGATAACGCCTGTGGAAATCAATTCTTGAACAATTTTCTCAATTTCATTTTTCTGGGAAAGGGTTGATGATAGGGACAAACATTGGGAGGAAGGTTGTCGGGTACAAGGGGAAGGGAATGATCATGAACACCATGGGGAGGATAAATTCCCTGGGTAGTAGAAAAATAACTTGATGTTTGGAGAGGACGAATTGGAGGTCAGGAGGCATAGAGGGTGTCTCAGTGGCATGAATGGAATGGAGTTGTGAAATAATGTTGGAATGACCTTTTTTTAGGAGCTTTTCCATGTGATGGGAACTAATGATCTCAGGGGAACCTATTGTCATTCCTTGGAACTTCTACTATTGGACCTCCTGGTTGAATTGCATGGTTAATTCTTTAAAATCCATGAGAATGGGACATATATTCCTTAACCATTGGCACCTAGGACAATGTTCCAACCACCCATGTTGATAGAAAAAATATGAGATTTAATGTGGTACTAATCATTTTGAAGACACACATCTTCACAAAACCCCCCACATTTCATGGACCCACCATTGGCAATCACGATTTGAAATTTATTGACTACTCGGATATAACAATTAGTTTCTTGGGAAATGTGCTGATGAATTAAATTATGGTTGTTTCCACTATCAACGAGGATGATTACCTTCTGATGCGTAATGTAACCAGTGATATTAAGGGTTTGGGGAGCAGAGAAGATATAGAGATAATTCTTGGAAATGACAGGTTCAACTTCTAGGGGGTCTTAGGGTGGAGTCAAGTCAGTGGGTTCAAGTGACTTAGCCACAAGGGGAGCTTCGACCTTTACTTCAGAAACCTCCTCAGAGATGGTCATAAAAAGATTTTTTTTCTTACAGTTGTGCCCAGGAAAATGTTTTTCATCACAATTATAACAAATTCCCTTGAGTTAGAATTCATCCATTTCTTCTTGGGCCTATTTTTGTATCTTTAGTGGAGTGGAAGGAGTAGTGGGAGTGACTGGTTTAGGGTGAGGAATAAATGAGGGTTTTCAGGTTTGAGAAGAGACAACATGTTGTTCTTCCTTATCTATTTTGGTAGCTTCCACCCAACTCTGGGGGTTAACCATGAGGATGTGGGAATGTATCTCCTCTTTGAGGCCACTGATAAATCATTCTCAGAAAAAAACATCATACATGCCCTCCGTGCTGAAATCCAATCACTCAAAAGAAGCTATAAAGTCTTCCATTGTGCCATATTGTTTCAACTTTGTCAAACAACCTAAATGGTGGGTGTCAGTGTCAAAGTGTTCATAATTATCTTGCAATAAAATGTGTCCAAGACACATACCCTTGGTGGGAATATTTTCTCCATTGCCAACGTTCTTGATCTAGATGGATAACACCATAGCGAAGTTTGGCCAATTTATTTGTAATGTCGTACAAAGAGAAATAGTGTTCCATTTGAGTTACCCATCTGGTGGGATTCGAGCCATAAAAAAATTTCACATCCACGCGTGAAAGGCATAGGTCACGTTGAAAGTGATGGGGCCAAAAATCCTATGCATTGGATGAAGTTTCACCTTCAGGGTGCAAAGGTGAGTCAGAGGAGGTAAGGTTTCCAATGATATTCATCTTGGCATAGATATGGCCAGTGAAGGATTCAATATGAATAGAGAGGTCTTGTTTCAATGTTTCCATTTTGGCAACTATGGTGGAATGCATGTT
The DNA here is from genome assembly GCA_010110895.2 of Picea sitchensis. Classification (NCBI taxonomy): domain Eukaryota; kingdom Viridiplantae; phylum Streptophyta; class Pinopsida; order Pinales; family Pinaceae; genus Picea; species Picea sitchensis. The sequence goes on from SNQJ01S0017312.1 coordinate 123,713, forward strand.
TTTATTGATGGTGGTAATATTGGCACTAAGTTGTCAGACTTCCTATTGGGTCTCTACAAAATGAGATGACAAGGAATTGAAGCGGGCTTCAAGGTCTTGGCTATGAGTGTGGGCCATGATGAAGGGGGGAAAGGGATGGGTGGGACCACACATAAAATGGGTTATGGGTGAAGGGTATCATGGCATTCAAGGAAACAAGGGGAATCCATTAGGGTAAGTCCCAAATAAGGGGGTCGGAAGGGGGTCGGGTCCATGGAAACAAAATTGTTTAAAAATGATAGGTATGATTGCGATCAGGGGAAAGAGAGGAATCCAATGGGATATGGCTCAAATAATGGTGCAAGTAGCATTTTGTTTTTACTACTGTGAATTTATACTCCGATCTGAATAATACTATAGTATTGAAAGGCCCAAATTCTTAACAGGAAAAAATGTGTAGTAATTTCGCAACCAGAATGCATGGGTGAAGTTGTGTGACAATAGATCGTTTCTGTTATGTTTTTGTTTCCATCCCAAAGGTTAGGGTATTCAAGGTTCCTACATACAAGGGTTTTCCATGTTCTATAGCTCTCTAATATCTGTGTGGGGTCCAACAGTAGTACTCGACCCAATATCTCAAGGCACCAAGTAAGGAGTCTAGATTGTGCCCTTAGTCGTACTACCTGACTACCCAAGTAATAGAGAGTATATTATTGAGTCTTATTCTCAGTGGAACTATAGCAGTCAGGCAACCGATCAGTTTATCTACAGAGGGTTTTAGGAATCTAGGTTGATCTATATATAGGTGTTTCTTGATTCTCTACTACTCGAAGGGGTACCAACAAGGGTTACAAGGGTGGCCAACAATATGCATGCAAGTACTACTTTTATTTCATGTGTGTATGCTTCCACGACCACAAATTTATACGTTGAATAACAAATCTTTGTAGCTTTAAGATGTCAAAATATGTCTCTACCCTGGAAAAAAAACAACCCACAATTTTTTGTCAAGGAAAGTGCTCGAATACCACTTGTAAGGTACAAGATCTATTATAATAGCTGAAAACAGAAATATTGCAGAGAATAACAACGGAACAATACAATAGATGAAACCACAGCACCAAAATAATACCTTTATTGATAGGAAACAATGTTCACTTGCCTCTTTGAGGGGGAAACCTCTAGCAGAGCAAATCTCTATTACAATAATTCTCAAGACAAGACTTATCATGCCCTTGACTCCTGTTTATACTAAATATATCTATCAAGAGAATTATGTAGAGGAATATCTTCTAGAAGTAGAAGCTTCTATTAGGTCTTCTTACATTTGACTTATTCTTCGTTATTACTAGGCCTTATTAATATTTCCCTTTATTACATGGAAAATATATTATTCTACCTACATGATGGGTTAGGGAGGTCAAGTCCCTAACATTTTGTATGCTTTAAAAGTTGCTTCTTTTGTGGATGGATTTTTGTGTACTATCCTCATTTCATAAGTTGTAAATATTCCATGTAGTTCATCCATGATTATCATATCCAGTTCTTCTTTTTCTTCTAGGGATGAAATATTTGGATAAAATCTCATTGGTAGAGACCTTAGTACCTTTTAAACAATGATTGGTTCTTTCATTTATTCTCCCAAACCTTTAATAGAATTCATTATTTCATCAACTCATATAAAGTAAGTTGCAATATCTTCCTCTTCTTTCATCTTCAGTTGCTCAAATTGACCTCCATAAGTTTGAAGCTTGTCTCCTTTGAATTTGGCATCCCCTTCATAAACATTTTGAAGTGTGTCCCATATATCCTTTTTGGAATCACAATGCCTAAACCTGACATATACTAAATCAACTAAACCATGTAGGATGGAATTTGTATCCCTTGAATTGTTTTGACTGAGTTTATTTCCATCGTTATTTGTTGGAGGAGTGGAAGGATCTTTGTATCCTTCTACTACCTATTTCCAAACATCAAATCCTTGTGCTTGTACATATGTTTTCATCCTTCTTTTCCAAAATGCATAGTTCTTTCCATCAAACTGCGATATTCCATTCTTATACAAATTTTTTCTCTCCATGATCTTCCTTCCAATGGTTAAATTGTTTCCTGAAGGAACCTCATTCTTATACCAATTGTTGGAATACTGAGATGGGGTTTGAATCAATATGATCACTTTATACCACTTTTAACCACAATATATATTCTTTCACTTTATCAACAATGTTCAACATTTTATCATCAATGTATCATCTATGATTGCATTCATTATATATATCATAATCATGTAATCACATCAAGAACACAGTACACTAGTATTTACGTGGAAACCCAAATTGGAGAAAACCACAAAATGATTTCTTATATATATATATCAATAATTCATTCATAAGAAGCACAAACTTCTCAATTATCTAGTTGAAACTGGAAGGAGGCTACAATTCCCTATTTACAGGCTCCAACCTAAAGAAATCTACCACTCCCTGAATTCTCTCGCTCATAACAAAAGGAGGGTACACCCCGTTGGGTTCTCTGGCTCCAACCGGAAGGTGGCTACAACCACATATTTCTTAGGCTCCAACCTGAAGGAAGTTACAACTCCCTGATTCTCTGGTTCCTAACCAAAAGGAGGCTACAATCCCCTTTCCTTTTCCCATCATGTTTCCTTAAAATATAAGTGTAGACCAACTATCACTACCACAATCACTTCCATTGTCACTTCCATTGCCATTGTCACATCAATCTGTAACCTAACATTGTATCCAACCTGTCACTGACCAACCTGTCCAATCAATCATTGCCTCATCCACGATACTAGATCCACTCTATTTCACATGCAACTCATGCCAATATCACCAAGAGCATATCTCAAACCATATGATCAACATCACCACACATGCCTCTACCAAGCATGTACCAAGATCACCACATACCATCATAAGATATGTGTCTCAACCAAGTACCAACCTATCCCATGAATCAACCTATACGTCAACCTGTACCATCAACCACATACCATAACAAGTTCATCAACCATGCACCAAGACTACATCATCAACACATGTACCATACCATGTTCCAACCATGCACATCAACCATCAACACTTGTACCATACCACGTGTCAACCATGCACAAACCTCAACCATTATGCCAATATCACCAAGATGTGCCTCAAGAACTATGCCAACATCAAGTGTCCAACATGCACCTCAATCATGTTCCAAACTAATAAATGTACCAGTAATGTATATCAACAAGTATACCTCAACTAGCATGAACCATGCATCCACTGATGTGCCTCAAGTCATAAAACAAATATCACAAATGCATGCCTAAAGCATGCTTCTCAATATCACTAAGATGCAACCTCATAACATAATATACCAAGCCTCAAATATGCACCATAACATGTAACCAAACCAAATACCAAGATAGAAAATAGTTCTTTTAATCAATGTACCATAACATCACCAAGAGGTACCATACCATCATGTACCATCAACACATACCATACCATAACCAAGCATGTAACCCTTAAGAGTTACCTCTGATCTTGTAGCTGACCTGATAATATGTAACACTGACCTATAACTTATTCCATAGTCCTCAACAACTGAAACCAGCATCCTCCTCACTTTTTTTGTCCTCATGGAACAAAGACCTTCTCTCATGCAGGTCCTCGCATGAAAACCTATAGGCAACCCGCGGGGATGCCTCACAGGAAACATAGAGTTTGACCCGCGGGGATGACCCTAATTATGGTTTCCTCATATTTTCCCACTCATCTCTGCAATCCCTAAAATATCACACTTTTCCCACTTCGCTACCTCATAATTCTCCATTGAAAATTATCCAAAAGATCAGAATGCTAGACCATAACATTCACAATATATATATTCAATGTAAGTGTGTATGAGTGTGTTTGTGAATGACTCCTTGAGTGTTATTTATACTTTTTCTAGGTAACCTCTTCCATTAAATTTAGGGCTTCTAGATATTTCTTGTTGCAACCACTTTACCTTTTCATTCATTGACTTGTAACCAACTAGGACTTCTTGACCATTCTTTGAGGCTTCCAACTTCACAAGGCCATATCTCCCTAACTATGAGGAACCACATGGTGTACCAAATATCACCGGAAATGGAACGATGTGTACTATCCATATATAATAGTCTTACCTGTAATTACAGTGTCCTTTGTGTCATTATTCCTCAATCAACTTTGGGTCCCATATATATACCTCCAGGAATACATGTAGACTACATCAAATGCACCCAACTAACTCACCATCAATCTCGATCATACAAATTTCAATCATATGTCCAACATCTCTAAACCTCTCCAAGGGTTGACATAAATCTCTAAGGGTTGAAATAAATGAAAACCAATTGTCCAACATTCCCAAGACTTTCCTTTGTTATATATCTCTTTGGAGGAGGTTTGGGAGATCTTTTATATCTTCTAGAGACCACTCGAGACTCTAATGATGTGAGTTCCTAGGATCTTTCCATGGAGACAACTCATATGTCACCTATAACCTCGTAACTCCCCAAATATAGAAATTTTACATATCCTCACTTGTTGAGATACTAGTGACCTATGAGGATCCTTTCTTGTTGAGCTACTAGTTACATGTGAGGATCCTCACTTGTTGTCTAATACGTGTCTAGCGAGGATCTCCAAAATGGCTCAAATCTTAGGAAAAATGTGCATTATGTCTTACATATTCTTATGGATTCCTCTCTCGCCTATAGGGTGGAAATTAAGGCTATAATAGATGCCCCCTAACGTGTGAGGTCGGGAAAGGAATGGATGGCCGAAATACATTACATCCAAATAGTGTCCATGTGAGGCATTGTGAGGAGAGAGAAAAGGAGGTTCAGAAACAAAATAAGTCTTGCAATCAAACACTAAGGATACATCTATAAAAAGACCATCCCCTAGGTAGACATACTCAAACTCTGAATGAGCATGGCTACCAAACAATACATTGCAGATCCATGAAATGAAATGTTAAACCATGTCCATGAAAGAATACACAATGTATCCATGTCATCAATAGGACCGTAGCCATGAGACAATACAATGTGGATTTACGTCATGAACACAATCATAGCCACTAGAAAATACAATATGGATCTAAGACACATCATATAGACATAAAGAATACATAGAGCACTGAGGAGAGTGCTCCTAAAGTCTTCAAAGTACTCATAGATGTGATATACTCTATTGCAATTTGGGAGGGGGTGTTTTGAAGGAATGATGTATCTCCAAACCCAAGGTCTTCATCCCAAACTCCGATGGTACGAATACACAACATGCGAATAAATGAGTTGATGTCAAGCATGGTAGAAATTGAATGATTACCAGTCATTGATGTATACCATTAACGGACATGAGGGGACCCATAGATGATGAATATGGACCCCAAGGTACCTAGTACAATCTAGTGAGTGTGAATAGATGAGTTTTTGTCGAACACTCATAGAATCAATCAATCAGAAGTTGATGATGTGAACCCACTGTCGATCACAAGGAGGCATGTCATTGAGGACTGTAATCTCCAAGGTACTATCTAGTTTCTAGATCCCTATCCTAGATAATGTGTTGAAGTCGATAGGAAGAGATATGTTGAAGGAAGGCCTTGATCTATTCCCCATAAATTGACATGAAATGTACACTGAGAGATGATGTGAAGAGAATTTATCGCTAAGTACAACTGACACAAGGATGGACAACTCAAAATTTCAACAAAACAGAAGATGGATGACTCGGGATTAAACTTCCCTTGAACATATAGCATGGCATAATGGTGACTTGGCAGCAAGACACAATATTTGGACGAATGTAGTGCAACAACGCAAGAGGCATTGAAGCATTCTCAATGATGACTGAAAGAGTAACCAATCGAAGGAGTATCTCTAACTCATATTACTAGGACAAATCCTAGGAAAGATAAAACCCAATTGTATGATGAGGACTTAAATAGGTGCCATGTTCAAGGGCGACTCGATTGACGATGCCAATCGTAGAATAGACCAATGGTGAAAGACCCTCCACTTTTTTTGTGATTTTTGTGTACTTCTTTCCTCCTTCATGGTTTAGCAATCACAAAAGAGGAATAAAATTATGCTTAGTCTACTTCATGGTTTAACAAGCATGAAAGAATGATGCAAGTAAGCTTAATGTTCCTTTTTCATCCAGTTTTATTGAGCCCAAAAAAGAGTTAAAAGGATACTCGTGAGTGTCTTTTTCATTTCCTTTTACGAATCCAAAAAATGTATAAAAGTATACTTTTTGGGAGAGAATGAGTGGATTAAAATCGTGATCCTATATTCCAATCACATGGAACCAACCTAAACAATGATGAATGCAAATGGTACTAGAAAGTGAGATCCACTCTTAGAAGTTGTTATCTCTAGGTCCTTCCAACAAGAAATAAACATGATGCAATTCAAGGCTCCTTAATCCACCATTATCCTGTAGATTGTTTTTGTTGATACTCACAACAATACTAAGAGGGGGGGTGAATCAATATTGTATTAACAATCTAAATTTTTCTTTCTTTTCAACCATTTAAGATATTTAGTAATGTTCACTTAATGACAAATACATGCAGAAATCAAAAAAACACAGTAAACATAGTACACCAGGATTTTTACATGGAAATCCAATTGATCCAAGTGGATACTGGTGGCCACCTACCTATTCCAACTTGCTCAAAACAGTCTTCTGGCAACTTATTATTTTTAGCAGTTTTTCGGTTCCTAAATGTTCAGGGCCATTTTGAGGGCCAAAGGCTCTCATTAAGCCCCCAAAATGAATCTCCGAGATGATACCTTTCCAACAAGCTATTTTGCACCACAAAGGGAGATCGTATGCCAAAGTTACACCCTCGGGAAGTTGATACACCAAACTACCCAAAACGGGGTCCACAAAATTGTTCGCTTTTCATCTTCCAGGGTCAGGGTTTTGGATTTTATTTATGTTAAAAAGGAATTTATAGCCTCATTGTAATCATCTTCATCTTATTTTGAATGTGAGTAGCCGTCACATCTCTTCTCAGAGATAAGTTTCCACCATTCTAACGAATCTTTCACTCTGTATTTATACACTTTTGTACATTTCTCTCAGTAATAGAAATTGTGTATTACTGTATAAATGTGTTTATGGTTGCATCTCTAATATATTTATGTTATATTATTAGATATCTGAGATATCTATGTACATTTCTTTATTATATCTCCGCTCTCATTTTGTGCCGAAAATAAGTCGGATCAGTGGTATAAGAGCAAGTTGCTCTTGATTGTTTTTCAGTGCATGTCCCCGACGAGGTCCGAGTATAGCAAGTTGGGTCTCGAGATTTTCTCTCTTGAAGACAATCACACTAGAATGCCCAAGAAACCCTCCACGTTGGAAGAAAATAAAAATAATGGAGCAGAAGATTCTATTAATTTTTTTCTTGAGCAAGCTCTCACGCAACAGAGGGACATAATGATGGAGAATTTTTCCCACGTCCTTCAATGTATGTCGATAACAACAGGTGCATCCTCATAAAGAGGCCACTTTGGAGGCACCTCTCCTTTCAAGGTACAAGTTAATTTTGATATTCTCGTATTTGAAGGACAGATAGATGCGGATGCCCTAGAAAAATGGTTAAATATGTTAGAAGGTTATTTCTCTATTCATATTTTCTCCAACAGGGAAAATATCACCTTCGCACTCCTTAAGCATCTCCCCCATGTAAAACATTGGTGGGAAACTTACTGGGAGAAAATTTCCACATAGGAGTCTGGAACATATGGGTTCGATCCCACTTGGGATTTTTTTGCGGGCCTGGTCAAGGAACAATATTACCCTGTTGGAAACTATGGCAACCAATACATGAGATGGACCACTCTACAGCAAGAGAGGGGCCAAGAATTTTTGTAGTTCACCAATACCTTCCATACCTTGTGCACCAAGCTAGGTATCAAGGAATCTGAGCAACATCTAGTTCTGAAATACCATGGGGCTCTACACATATACATCCAAACTGAAATGGATTTTCTGAACATCTCATCACTAGTTGTTGCTTATCGATATGTTTTTAAAATCGAGTAGAAATTTAAGCACCAGAACAAGCGGGAGTTCATGTCTGTAAATACGCAACAACCAAATTATGGTAAATACGTCCTTAACAACCATCCTTCAGAAACCAGTCCAAGCCACATGAAAAGAAGGGTAACGAAAAGACAAAGAAGGACACTAGAAAATGGTGCGATTTACACAAAATCCCCTGGCACAACACCGATGAATGTCGTTAAAAATAGTCATTCATGGATGAGATCAATGATAAGTACCCGACCCTGATTCAAAATCTGATTCAGAAAATATTGGTAGAAGATAGAGCATCGACGCAGACCCCACTGCTATTGTTGCAACCACATCAATCCAACCAAAAGAACTAATAGATTCTGAAGAGGGGGAGCACCTTTTTCATTCACAGATGTCGATGAAGGGGACCCCGTTTCATTTTATTGTTGATAGCGGAATCTAGAAGAACCTCATCTCAGCAGAGGTCATCAAACAATTGGGGTTGTCAACAACACCACACCTGCAACCATACAATATTGGGTGGACCTAGGGACGAGATATTTGTTTCATCCAGTAGTGTCGATTGTCATACGACATCCACCCCTTCAAGGATGAGGTATTATGTGATGTTTCCCCACTGGATGTCTGCGATTTTCTTTTGGTCCAGCCATATATGTGGAAGCGCCATGCTATTTATGAGTCTTGACCCTGTAGTGTCATTTTTACTCTGGGGGGTCATCTCTACAAGATACCAGAGGTAGTTCCAACTATTGTCCCACCTAAACAGTACCGCAAGGTAGTATCTCATACTAAAAAATTCAGCTTCTTCACATACTTTTCAAAAGGTGAACAGAAGAACATTTCAACCACTGCAGCCTCAGCCTTAGCACCTTCCATCCATCCAAAGAAGATTGTAGAAGAAAAAGAAGATATTGTTTCTTCACCTATGAAGGTGACTAAAAAATGCCCCATTAAGAAAAGATACAATAGGTTGGTTTAACACATTCAACCCTTCTAGCAATAGGTTCGCGATAACCCTCCACAAACCAAGCAGCGCAACGTCTCCAATAAGGCAAGCATCTCACCAAAATTCAGATTCAGCAAACGCTTTCCCCTCTTCCCTGGGAACTCAATGCAATGGATACCATTGATTCCTAAGGAGGTAGGATTGATCCAGGTGGATATCAATGGCCACCCACCTATTCCAACTTCCTCAAAATAGTCTTCTCGCAACTTACTATTTTTAGCAGTTTTTTGGTTCCTAAACTTATGGTGCCATTTTGAGGGCCTAAATGAATTTTTTTCGGGATCAAGCACCTCCATGATAACCAAAGTCTCTGATTGAGCCCCAAAAATTAATATCCTCGACGATACATTTCCAACGAGATATGGTGCACCCCAAATAGAGATCGTATGCCAAAGTTACGCCCCCGAGAAGTTGATACACCAAACTACCCAAAACGGGGTCCACAAAATTGTTGTCTTTTCATCTTCCAGGGTTAAGGTTTTGGATTTTATTTATGTTAAAAAGGAATTTAGAGCCTCATTGTAATCATCTTCATCTTATTTTGAATACGAGTAGCCGTCACATCCCTTCTCAGAGATAAGATTCCACCATTCTAGCGAGTCTTTCACTTTGTTTTTCTATAATTTTGTACATTTCGCTTGGTAATAGAAATTGTGTATTACTGTATCTCTGTGTTTATGTTTGCATATTTTATATATTTCTTTTATATTATTGTATATCCAATATATATTTGTACATTTATTTAGTATATCTCCTCTCTCATTTCGTGCCAAAAATAAGTCGCATCACCAATGCAGGAGAAAACCACAAAACATCTTCTTTATATTTTTTTGCAAGCACCAACTTACAAATTATAAATTTTCAACTCATCAGGCACCCACCTTTCGTAGTTAATGAGGACATCAATCCTCTCAGGGACCAACCTGTCATAAACAATGAGGATTTCAATCCTCTCATGCACCAACCTATTACAAAAATGAGGACTCCAATCCTTAGTGAGCTTCAACTCACCCTAGCACCACCCTGCCACCCTAGGTTCAGAAAAATCTGTTACATTACACAAACTAACAAATTTACAACTATGTTCCTTTGAGAAATTATTGAACCTTTTTTTCTCTCATTTTCTTCACACTTCTCGATTGAAGCGCATCCATATTTATAAAAATATTTTGAGTTCACCTTCTTGTATGTGTAGGTGTAATGATTACATTGTGGACAAACTTTGACCACATCAAAATCCTATCAGTTACAATTTTGTCTAGATAAACTATGTGGATGCATGACAGTTACATTGTGGACAAACTTTGACCTCATCAAACTCCTATCAGTTACAATTTTGTCTAAATAAAGTATGTGAACGCATGAAGGTTACATTGTGGACAAAATTTGACTAAACAAAATGGACCAAATCTTCCTATGACTGAAATCCAAATCATCAGAGTTCCTTCTAAATAATGACGCAATAATTACATGCAAAGCATACACTGTGCAGATGGAATGAGAGTGAAAGAATTCAAGTCTTCAATTTGTCACATTTTCCCTGTAGTGCGCTCACTGAATCGCCCCATCGAACTGTAAGTTCTCCTGGTGACTCAACTGTGGAATTTCCACCCTTTATATTGCATTCTACTCAGTCACTTGTCGCATAGGCTTTGTCTAGTAAAATTATACTATTCCATTTGTTTCACTTCATTCATGATCTGCATTGTAGGTCATTATGTTGTTATGTGCGCACTCTTGGCAAACTCAATCACTTCTATGATTTATTTTGTGTTGTTAATTCCTTCATCCTTCAATATTTCTATGCAGTTATGTTTTCAACCTATTGAGCACTCAACACACCCTAAAAAGGTCTATGACTTTTCTTTTTTGGGTACCACTCAATATTTTGCATCGACTGTCTTCACCTCAGTTATGAAACTGATATCTTTTCTTATCTTATATGTTTCCTTATTGAATTAATTAAAGTTTATTTGAACTTGTAACGAAGATTCATCTTAACCATAAAGGGGACTTGACAACCACTCAAGGAACTGGCGACCCAGAAGTTTCCGCGATGCGCTTCAAAGGTTCAACATCGATAAAATTTGTAATTAAGGTGGAAAAAATCATTTGGAAAGTCAAAATAGCTGAGTACCGACCTTCATCGACGTCGGTCAATGAAATCATTTCTTTACTATGAACAGTCCCAAGAATGATTTCTCCGAAGACCGATCCATTTGGTTTCGGTAGAAAAATGTAATAGTAATCACCACACAAATCGGGAAGTACAATCACTGACCTCCAACCCTCAATATATTTTAAGCGTCATTTTTTTCAAATACCACCCGATATCGGCACCCGTAGTAATTAGTTTGTTATTAGTGTTTTTCGGCGTGAGTAAGGTCCCAAATAAGATCCTAACTTATCAACGATTACCTTTCGTAATTAAATATTTCTAATGATTCAGGGTCAATAATGCCACGAAAGCATCAATTGATATCAGACACTTTACAAAAGGGAAACATATCAACATAACAACAGTACCACAATGACGATTACAAGATCAAATAATTTGTGCAATTTAATGATTTATGATAAGAAAACACAGTCAATTTCTATTTTGCATCCATAAGGAAGCATAATACATTCGAAATACTTATGATACTTAGTATTAAAGGGCTCTCTCCAAGTCCAGATCACATACAACTAAGTCGTGCTGACACCGCAACCAACTGGTCTGGTAACAGTGAAAATACGAGTATCATTACAACAAAAGAGCAAGAAAAAAAGAAATTTTCCCAAACATCACTCAGGAGAATGTGAGGCACCAGATCGCTCGTTATGCCTCCCCATATTCAAACCTTTCCCAAGTTTGCTACTCATGCCCTGCACTATGTTTTCTTCTCTCGTTGCCTCCTGCGCCTCACGCAGTTGCAAAATTGTATATTGTTCTTCCTGAAGCCATCTCTGTAGCCAAACCGTGCTTTCTACGTGACCCTGCGACGACAATATCTCCTAGTATTTTTCTGCCAACTGACAATGCAACTCTCTATTCTCTTGGTAGAGTTTGGCTATCGCAAGTTTAGCCCGCTCTAATTGCTAAGATGGGCTCTCGACGGGAGAACCTGGTGCTTTTTCCTTTCATCTCTCGCTTTATCTACCAGTAGTCCCAACCATCCTCAACCAGTTGGTAGGCATCACAGACCCCTCAGGGGCTGTACATACACTTAGCTTAACCGAAAGGTGGTTTTCCTCCCCTTTGCTCGAATTTTTCCTAGGCCTTCCTCTTCTTCGTAGTTTATGCTCATGAGAAGGTGTGTTTACCAGCATACCTTTCTTAGACACACCCTTTTCAGCTTCAATCTCTATTGAGGACACCGACACCATCTCTGAGCCAAAACCTGCACCTCATGTTTTACTTTCAAGGACGTGGGAAGCTGACCAGAAATAATTATAGGCACGTTGGGGCTCAGACCTGGCACTTCGGCTACCCCGCGGACCCCATCTCGTGTTTGGAGGGGATCCCAATATGCAACGACATAGAGACTCGGTCGTCCGTAGGTGACGGAGGATGTCTATGCAGGACTTCACCAAGATGAATTCGCCAGACTAGAATTCCATAGAATATAAGCTCGACATAAGCGTAAGATTTCCCACAGAATTCCTGGAATTTATAGAAAAACAAAGGAGCAAAACAGAGCGTGCCAGTGCAACACTCGCGCCTCGCGACATGGTGTTTAAAGAATCAACGCACCACATTTGCTTGACGGATTCAATCCAGATCATGTAAATGTTGCTAATCGAAGTTACAGAGAACGTCCAGTGCGATCCTTCCGATCTTTCTCCAGACCTTTGTTATTCAACAAATGATGTTTTAAACTCTTGATAATATGGATTCTGGGGACATTTAATGGATTTCCTTTTATAGTGTTCGACCTTTTGGAAGTATACACGCGCACGGTCGCCTTCGATGCCCATTTTCGGTCCCAAAGGTCAAATAATTACTATGACGATTATAAAGAAAAAAAAAGAAACGCTCATGGATGTCGTACTTGATTTGCCACTCCATGTTACATTGACATCAATCATTTAACCAAAAGAAGCGATGACTTCAGCTAGGTCATTACAGGTCATATGAAGGAGCGACTAAGATCACGTAAGTATTAAATTACTGAGACTACTGGGCTACACAGGTACGAATTAGTCTTTTCAGTTTATTTATGTCCTATCATAGGTTGCTTAAATCGCTAAAAATTCTCTATCTTGATTTGCAGGAAAGAATCCTCCCCAATTACCAAATAGAGCACATCATATGGCCTTACCGAAGGACTCGTAAGGAACATTGAAGCTGGATCATCGGCGCAATAATGGATTCTGAGCTCCCCAGATACGGCGCCCCCGATAATTTAATCGACTCGAGCGAGGTAGTCAAGTTTTACACCGAACAAGACTCAATATGGACCGAAGAAAGCATGAAGGTAGCTAATGTGAAGCCAGGACAAGTGCAACAATTCATGAAATACCCGATTAGAGCTCGAACCATGTTGCAACTACTAAACGATAGTTTGGTAAAGTATCGAATGCATGCAGTAGATATCAGAGGAGTATATGTCGCCCCAATGGAACAACACAGGTTCCCATGGGCCCAAACCTGTGAAGATCTATTTATCAGTTGGTCTGAATATGAAGAAATTCATCCGTTTCAAGGAATATCCCAGCTGAATTGTTAAAGAAACTATTGGATGATCATGCCACGTGGCGATTTTTGTTTGGTTCAAACTGTACTTAGCCGTTAATTTCAGTTGAATTTTATATTATAAATAGAGACATCGACCTATTAGTCAAGGGTCGATGGTTGTTGTAAGAACTCTTTCTTTTTTTGGTTATTAAGAATTATTTTGAGACTGCTATGAATAGAGGAGTCCTTTTGGACCAAAGACAAGCTATTTTCATCAGATGTGTATGATTGGACTTGGATAAGAACTACTTTCTATCCTGCTCCATGAATGATGCAGTAAATGAGTAAGAACAATCTATTATGTTGTCAAGTTATCTGGTGCAATTTTTTGATGTTCTTTTCTTTCATGATGAAGATAAATCGTTGTGTTGTTATGTGATGAATGTTATGGTAGATGAATTATTTTTCTTACCGTGATCTTGATTACATATGTGTTTTCTTTCTGTTAGATAGTTTTCTCAGACAGTAATTGGATGTTCATTTGGTTAATGTATTAGTACTAGGCCCTTTCGCATAGAACCACTGTCTACATGTTTGAGCAGCGGTATATCCCAAGATCAGCCTCTTCCCAGTAGTTGAAACTCAATCATGTTACTTGTCAAGTTGGATTATGTTGGCTTCCATCTCTCAAACTAGTCCCACCCAAGAGAAAAATACAGAAAAGAATAGTCATACCTGAAGGGATAGCCTTCACAAGAAAACACAAAGCCCATCGATAAATTGGTCGGATCGCAAGATTTGGAGAACCATTCCATATCAAACGTTGTAGAGTCTAATTGGGCCTCGGTGGCGGGTTTGGTTCTTACTGTTGAATCAAGGGATTTAAGACCCATCAATAGAACTAGCGCTAGAAGGAGGGCCTGAGAATGAATGGTTGAGTATATAATTTGTATAGTATTTCAAACAGCTTATAGATTTGTAGCATCCCACGTGCATGGTTAGTCCGTCATAATACAACCCACACATGCCAAGTATTCCTAAAACAGATAACTCACCCAAGCATGAGGAAGAAGATTTTCACCATGAAATACCTTATTCCCTTCCTCACGAGGAAGTCGATCAATTCAAGAGAATCACTAGAGCCTACGCCTGGCATATCAGTGCGTTTTCCCTAGCTCCCATCCTCCCTCGAAGAAAAAAACAAAGAAGACAAGTGGTCAGCACTCCTGACGAATTTTTCGTACACTCCGTAGAAGACTTAATAGATTTTGTGATCACCGAAATTCAAGAAAAATCGATCTGATACCCAAAACGTCAGTCGCCGATGTCTCTGAGCCAAACGACTTTTTGGAAGAAAAAGAGTTTGACTCGGACCCCAAAGATATGGAGGATGAAAATAACCATGAAGAGGGAAGGGAAATCTTGATTCAGAACAATAGCCTTGGTTAACCAAAGACGTCGTGGCTGTCCCTGGACGGGTACATAATCTTCCTCGGCACCCGGAGAAGTTGCTTCCCAAGTATGATCCCAAGACTTCAAGTTTACTTGAAGATCATATCAAGAAATTCATACTTGCAATCAGACTTATGAACATTCAACATGAAGACGTAGTCAGCAGACTTTTTCCCTACACGTTTGAGAATTCGGCCTCCACGTGGTATTTTAATTTGCCAGTAGGATCTATAACCAGTTGGACTAAATTCCAAAAGGATTTCCTAGACAAATTTGTAGAAGAGACTACTACGGGAGCCCTGA
>SNQJ01S0017313.1:25079-51173 GCA_010110895.2 Picea sitchensis
CATGCAAGACTATTCAACTACCCCATTACTAGACTCCTTGTCCAAGATTTTTACCACTTTCGGCCTCTTCTCCAATAGACTTTGCTCACCAAGTTTCTTATTATATTTTGAAGGATTGACTTTATTTCTCCAAACCCTCTTGGTGAAGGGTAAACTACAATAAATAGATGCATGCCCATAAGTATGGCACCTCACACACTTGAATGAAATTCAGATGTAATCCAAGATTTTCCTATCAACAAAATTCCTTATGAAAATTTCAATATTTTTTGTAAGACCCTCCATCATATCTATCTCAAGCAAAAAAATTTCTACTTTCCTCATTGAACTTGTCTTGTATGACCTATCAATATCTAACATTATCCCAAAAAAATCACCTAGTTGACTTAGAAACTTATTCATTCAAAATTCTAAAGAAAGCCCAAGTATCTTAACCCACACTAGTAATTTGATAATGGGTTATTCTTAGGGATCAAAACATGGGTGCCATTTCCCTAGTGATAGGATTGTCAGACCCAAAAACTAATGTTTCTCCAAAAATTTCTTAAAATCCTCCTTGGAATTTAGAATAAACATGAACCAACCATGGGGAATCACATGAAACTACAACATATATCCCACTATAGGAACCCAATACATTTTTAGCCATGATAAAAAACAATATTTCACAAATTTCCTTCCATGGATGCGACCAATCAAAGAAAGGCCTTGAAACTCTGCAAATTAATCAAGGAACAAATATCCCCCATCGCTATCCTTACGACCTACTTCCTTCATTTGATACAAATTGCCTCTTCTTAATGAATGAAACCTCAACTTCTTTATTTTCATGTTGCTTCTTTCACTTCCCACATAGCTCTTCAAGGTCTATTTTCCAACCTATGAATCACTTGCTCACAAAATTTTATTAGAAACCCATTCATTTTGACTACTCTCCCCTAGTAGTCGAATGATACAAAAAAAGATATTTTAATGATTGTGGTTGAGTTATTAAGCATGTGTTTATTAACCATTCAGGAAGCTAATGAAAGAGGATGAAGAGAAGAGAATTATATCATAGCCATGAACACATATACAGAACTGAAATTAAGAAATAAGAACAACAAACCATAACAAGAGAAGTGATAATGGAGTTTGGCACAAAATTGCCTACGTCTCTGGGTTGTTGTCTCAGTGGGGGAGGCTTCTTTATTTCTGTTAAAAGCTCAATAAGTACATTGAAGAAGTTCCATAAGGATACAATACTGATATGATCATGTTCTCCCAGATCTCTAGAACCCAACAGAAGAAACAGCACACAAAACGGATGACCGAAGCTCCCAGAAATGGCCCGCAAGCGTCTGCTCCTCAACAACGTCCCTGTATAAAAATAGATTTCGCTTTTCTTTGCTTCAATATATCTCTGATATGACTATAAAACATGCCTAGTTTTTATAGATCTGAAGTTGTTTATCCTTCCCCAACTTCCTCCCAAAAATTTGGGCTCAAAAAGAGCCCAATATCTCCCAAAAATGGGCAAAATCTCCATTAACAGGCTTAAAATTAATAAAAAAATCCATAATAATATGGTAAAAACCCACTTTATGTTTAATATTGGCATAAGCTCCTTTTGCTGGGCACGCGCCCCCAATACTCGGTCATATGAAATAACAATATGGCCAAGTGCTAGCCCCCTAGGGGTTGCACGCTGGCCTCTCCTCCGAAATACCTGGTCGTATGGTGCATAAAAGGGAAAATCCCCGAAACCAGGGGCTAAAAGCATATCTGGGCGCCAAATATAATGCACCAGTCCTATGGCATAGCAACCGGACTGGAGCCTGGGAGGTATAACCGCGCGCGTATGGTGGAAGGTGTATGGTGCCCGCGCTCCACAGAGTAATGGTCATAGCGCCCAAACTAAGCCCCAACCCCTTTCTGCCCCAACACATAATAGATACACTTTATTTATAATAAAGTGGATTACTTTACATAAGAACCATTATGGTGCGTTGGCAATTAGGCGTAAAAGTGCTATGCTCATTGGGGCAGGTCGCAGGTTCTAATCTTGCTACTCCACAATAACTTTTGCAAATGGACCTAATGTCCAACCAATGGGTGCCACGTGGCACCCCACCATTTGTTGTCCACCGATGACACGTGTCAACATGTTATTGGTCCAAACATCGTGCTTCCACATGTCACTATGTTGATGTCAGCATGGTGATGTCATGCTGATGTCAGCATTGATTTTTTGCTAGTTTGACTGTTGACTTTTTAGTTGTTTGGGAAAGCGTTCAGAGTGCGATAACTTTCGCATACAACGTCCTTTTGAGAAAGTAAATATATGGCCGGAATCAGCGCGATGAGACGGTCGCAATGGAATTGGTTTCGGCAGATTATGAGAACTTTCATTTTTGAGCCTTTTTTAGCCCTATCAGGCTCTTAGATCCGATTCTGTATCAATAGGAACCAAATACACTTGTAGCCATGATAAAAAAAAATAAATCACAAATTGCCTTCCATGGATACGACCAATCAAAGCAAGGCCTTGAAACTCTGCAATTTAATCAAGGAACAAATATCCCCCCATCACCATCCTTATGACCTACTTTCTTCATTTGATACAAATTGCCTCTTTTTAATGAATTAAACCTCAACTTATTTAATTTCATGTTGCTTCTTTCACTTCCCACATATCTCTTCAAGGTCTAGTTTCCAACCTATGAATCACTTGCTCACAAATCTGTATTAGAAACCCATTCATTTTGACTACTCTCCCCTAGTAGTGGAACCTCCACCTTCCTTGAATCACCTTGCATGTTTGAATCCAACAAGGCCTCCTAGACCTTTCTTCTCACAATTGAAATAGATGTCCTGATGTTCTACCTTTTCCAAATTATTCCTCTTATCCCTCACTATTTGATTTGGAAACTTGACTGCATTAAACCCAACTTCATTGTATCTCTCCTTTGAGGTCTTACCCTTTGATCTAGTCATTAATCCATTCTCTAGCACCCAACCCCTCATACTTTGAGTTAATATCTCTGACAAACCCTTCCTATTGAAATCCGGGCCCACCAAGATCTCCCTTGCATTGTATTCTTTTGGATTTGATGTTTTTTATGGAATTCCCCTCATGATCCAATAAATTAAAATATTCCCTAGACATAGCAACCTTTAGACTTGAGGATGCAAAAATATGGAGACCCTCGTATAGGTATTCAATATAATGTACTAACTCCATTCTTCCCTCGTTTTGACCCTACTCACTAATATAATTCATCTTCCACATCTAATCAATTCTAGAGAAGTGAGATACATATCAAAGGAAAATAGAAATACAAATTGTAGAAAACTATAATATACCACAATTCTTATAAAACTCAATGGGTAAATATTTTCTGTAATTTTGGATTGTAATCCTAACCAAAGGTTATAATTCCTTCATTCCGTTTGAGTTTTTCCTACACATTTTTCTTAATGGTAAAATTTTGATGATTTAATGAAGGATACAAAATTGATGTGCATAAAGTTTCAAGTTTCACCTTATAATATTTCTCAATCATGTAAATTTTTTAGTCTCAAATGAAATTATTTAAAAGTTCACAAATCACCAAATTATAATATTCAATTAGCAAATGTGAACGAGACAAAGGAAATGACATAAATAATATAAATAATATTTGACAAATGGGAACCATAGACAAGGTCGTACAAGTTACAAGTGCTTTAATCCTATTTTAAAAGTTGTTATGGAAAGGTCTACCATTAATGTGATATTAAGTGTTCATTGTATAATTTCCCTTTGGCTTGGCACATTAAATTTAGTTTGTGCAGAATTATTTTGACAATATGGACGTGGGATAGATGTGGGTGTCCTACACAAGTGGATCTCAAATTCTCACAATATCATAGCATTTAGTGGTGGAGTGATAGCTTCCTTTCACATACATTGATGATAGCTTTCACTCTTCAAGGTATTGTTCCATAATTTATATTCATCGTAATCACTTCTCCTATTCTACGAATGAGTTGTAACGTGGGTCACGAATTTTAAGAATATCAATCATCCAAAAAATAGATTAATGAATTTGTGCAAAGATGTAAGATTAACCTATCTTATCCATTTTTTTAGTTCTCAACATGTTTATAGGTTGATGATGACAATGGATGAGCCATGTGTTAGCACCATGATTTTAATAGCTAGAGTTAGAGGTTTGTCCAAAGTTTTCAGAGTCATGCCCTAGTATTGGGAAGACCAGGGCATTCCTAAATGAGTCATAGAAAGTGTGTTTTTCATAAAATTCATTGATCAAATAAAGGTAATATGCATGTCAATAGAGAGTTAAGCCATAAGTTGGGTTAAGGGTGTATTGTCTCTTTCATAAAACACCATCATAAAAATCAAAGAATCGAGAGTGTGAAAGTCCATCATGTTCAATTTGTAATGGTCTACTTTTTCCTAAGTCTTGAATCATATTAAAAAAGTGGGAAATTATGTGTTAAGGTTGAGTCATAGGTCAGGGTGAATGTCATGTCAAAAGGTATTATGGTTCATCATCACCTTTCATGAGGTCATATAAGGGAAAATCATGACACTCCATGTCATTTGTACCGTTGCAAGCTTCAAAAGTGTACCCGCTGTGCAAATTCATTAACTTGCCTTGAAATGTCTTGTCACCTTGGATAAGTTCTTCCCATTTCAAATTTCCCTCCTTATCCATTCAAGAATGTACATTGACCACCTTTTTCTCTTTCTGCATCACCCTCACGACCTGTGCATAGTCCATAGCCTCTCCAACAAGCTCCAAATCTCTCTGCTACACAAACTCCATTCGCTACACAAATGTTGTGTCTTGCCATTGGCGACGCAAACCCAATGTGTTGCCTTTTGCTACACAAACCTGTACTCTATTTTTTGATGCGCACTCTCCATTCATTTCAATCACTGTCCAAGAGCCTTTCTTGGAGCCCATTGCAAGTTTATCCTCTACAGGAATTAGCCTTTCATATAACCAGGTTTGATTCATTTGAGCCAAGCCCTAGCCATCGTAGTTTGTTGCGCAAGCTTGCATACTGAGTGTGAAGGTTTTTCTACTTTGAGCAATTACTTTTGCAAGGAAGACATCATGTAATCATGACTTCACATGGAAAGAAGAAATACAAGGGAGGAAACGTTTTCAGATATGAACCACAAGGGCTGACTTTGGTGAACTCAGACCCTGCATACAAGGTGTCCTTTGAACAAGCTGGATGTATGAGATTCTGTGAAAAAGTTCAGGGGTATAATGTGCATCTAACCAAGCAGTTTGATCTGAATTTTAATAGTGTCAGCACAACCATTGCAGGGGTCACTTTTCCAGTATCAGAAGAAACCATATCAGTTGCTACAGAGATCCCTACATAGGGAGAGAAGTGGTTTAAAGGTATGCCTTTAGATCCTTCATTTTATATTGATTTTCTCAAACCTAAATACAGAAAGCAGAAAATTGGTGCCACCATCCTCAGGGAATATGTTTTGGAATCTTATGAGAATATTTTGAGGGTAATCCAGAAATACTTTACTTGTGAGGGTAGGTTTGACAAGGTATATCAATACCACATAAGGCTCCTTATGCATTTCATAGGGAAAAGCCCCCTAAAATCACCCTTTTACCTATATAGAATCCTGGGGAAAATGGCAGACAGAGTCTAAGCCAAGGCTGACCAGCTAAAGAGTATCTTGTTCCACTTTTCCTTGGTGAAGTTGTTGATGGTTGAAGAGCTTAGAAAGCTAAACATGAACTGGGATTCCTTCTTGACCTCAGCTAACATTTCCCTGGATCCTAAAGGAGATACTCCCTTGTCTGTTGAGAAATCAACATCTAATAGTTCAGGGGTGAAAGGAGGAGGTGTTATTGAAAGAGGAAAAGGAAAAAAGATTGAGAATCCATCACCCAATCAACCAGTCCTAAAGAAAAGAAGAAAACTACAATTCACTGATGAACCCAAGGAGACAAAGCCTTCCAAAAAACCACTCACTGGTTCCTCTACTAGGAGGTTTCCCATACCCACAGTTTAGACAGAGTTTGTTGAAGTGGCAACCCAGGAGATGGATCAGGAGCAAGCAAAACCAGGGGAGAAAGATTCATATGTCAAAGAGATGCATCAACAACTCAATAAATCCCAACATATTATAGCCCAATTCTACCAGGAGAACAGGGAATTGAAAAGGAAACTAACAGAGAAGACTCTTGAAGAAAAAAAAACACAGAGCAAAGCAGGTCCTATGCAAGAAATGTCAAAAGGAAGGAAGATCAGGCAAAGTCCCAAGGCTACAATTGTAGCCAAACCCACATCACCTTTGACAAGGTCCTCAACCAGGAAGAGTAGTCTAGACATACATGGCAAGCAAGCAGCAAGTCAGAAATCTCCTACTTCACCCACAGAAGGAGAAAAGAACATAAGATGGATGAATAAGCCACTAATAGAAGATCAAGACGAAATCATTAAGCTAAGGGAATAAAGAAGGTTATTAGATGATAGAGCCTTGAGACATTTTAAAGAATGCATACCAGCTAGAGAAAATGCATGTGCATCCCTTTCTAATGCTCAGTCAAAGTTGAAGAGGAATGCAACCTTGTTGAGGCAGGTGGGAAATTTAAAGAGACAGAACCTATCATTGAGAAAAGCAAACAAGGCTTTAAGATTACAAGTGAAATTGAATAAAGAAGCTAAATACGGGCTAAATATCCTTGCTGAAGTTGCATAAATATGAGTAACGAAGCCTTATTTTTGTCTTTTTTGGGTATGGAACCATGTCAAAGTTTTGTTCACATCATTAAAGTTGTGGAAAACATACATTTTGATGTTGATGAAGGGTCATTTCATCAAGGAGATGATATGAAATATTTGTTGTGCACAATCTGCGGTCTTAACTAATAAATAGTCATACACAACACTTGCGTAACAAATATTCGCTACGCAAATGTTGTAAACTCACCTGGTAAAAAAGGAAGATATGTGATGAAAGACATACAAGTTTTGAAGAAGATGCATGGTTCTCAGCCTTTGCTGCCACCTGGATTCGCACGAGCAACCACAAAATGGTCATTTGCTACGCAAATGTTGTAGCCAACACTTGCACATCAATAACTACAATTCGCTACACAAGGGTGATGGAGTTGTCCAACAATGCACATGATGACTCGAAGTAACCCTAATGGACCTGATGACTCATCACAACCACATGGTCGAATTTTTCTCAAGATMTATGATTGTAAAGGATATTTTGGTTATGTTATGATTGGCAAAATCAGATTTTCTATTTTTAGTAAATCTTGTAGGAGTTGTTGTTCTCTTTGAAAGCAACCAGATCTATGGTTCTAGGATGTATTAGTTTGACCTCTAGCAGCCCAGTGTGGCATTAGTTTTCTATATATGTTGATTATTTTCATGTAAAGAGTGGTGAGTTGGAAGAAGTATAGACATTTTGATCTGCAATGTAATTTTATGAATCTAATAGAAATACAAATGAAGAAGTCATGAAATCCTTATGAAAAAAATTCTAATGGTGGTGATCTGAAGATTGTTCTCTTATCTTTGTATGTATTTCTCGTGTCCTTATATTCATCTTCATTTTTCTTCTGTTTAAATTGGATATTTAAAGGTCTAGAATTCATCAAATGGTGCTCCAGACTTAAATGATTTAAACTCTGTTTATTCTTCTTAACTAAGATCAAAATTCATCTTTCATGGTGCTTTGATTCTGTTATGTGTCTTTGTTCTTCTTTCACCCTACATAATAAAAACTCAAAACTGAAATTTCATCACCTTATTTATCCTTTGTTCCTCTAGGGAGTTCTACCTACCAGTCATTTTTTTATTTTGTTTTCAGGAGTTGACTCCATAGCCCTAAAGATACTATACCTCCTTGCCAAAAAACCTTGAAAAAAATATTTCAAACATCTAAACCTAGCCATTAGTTCAAAAACAATCTATCTATCAGAGATCAAGTCTCAGAGAGAGCCCTCTCTAGATTGGAAAGGCTAGTTTCCAGTCTTAAAGTTAGTTTGTAGGTTACCTTTGTGAGTTGTCTCCTCAGCCTAGGCAAATTACAGAGTGATAACATTTTGGTGCCGTTGTCGGGGAGGAAATTGAAAATTTTCCCTGGGAAAGAACGACATTGTTTTAGTTCTAAGGTCTGAGAACAACAGACACTTAGGCACATATTGGTTATATTTCTGCTCTGGAGATTCCACACGTCAGAAAATCAGTTTGAAGGTGATTCCACTGGCAGAAGAATCCAAAGCTAAAGTGTATGTTTCTCTCAGATGTCTAATGATTGGTAATAACTCAAAATGTTAACACTCGGAAATTGCTTTGGGTTGTATCTAAGAAACCCCAAGGTAATTGTTTCAACCAACTTTAGACTGTATTTTGACCTATACAACCGGAGAGGGCTCTCTCAGGTGTCTAATGACTAGTAATAACTCAAAGGATTCATCAATAAGCACACAGAGGTCAGATTTTGATATAAGATAGGTTTTGTTTTGTTTTAAAAGGGTTGGTAAGACAAG
Organism: Picea sitchensis; assembly: GCA_010110895.2. Lineage (NCBI taxonomy): Eukaryota > Viridiplantae > Streptophyta > Pinopsida > Pinales > Pinaceae > Picea > Picea sitchensis. The sequence goes on from SNQJ01S0017313.1 coordinate 33,617, forward strand.
CAAGAGAAGGAAACCATTGGGAAATGGAGTCGAATTCTGAAATACTATGAAGATTAACACACTATGTATTCCTGAGGGAACAAAGAAAAAATATCTACACCTTTTCAGCAAATAAACCATTGGGAAATGGAGTCGAATTCTGAAATACTATGAAGATTAACACAACTATGTATTCTAGAGGGAATAGAGGAAAAATAAGCACACCTTTTCAACAAATAAACAATATTCAGATGATGGCAAGACAGAAATAAGAAAAGCCCATTACAAACAAGAGCATCTAATAATGATGAATTCTCAATTGCTACTTTAGAAGAAATAACATGAAGGTTGATTACAATGAAAAGAGCACCTAACAAAGGGTAAATTTTGGACCTCCAATCATTAGAACATGACACCTGGATTAACTATATGAAGGGAGCATCTATCAAGTATGAATTCCGATCATTTACTCTTAGTTATGCTTAGAAGAAGAACATAATTGAAATGAATGTGAATTGGGGAAAAACACATTGAAAGGGGACTCTGTGATGAATCTCTGCTATCATAAAACACTCTCTATTTGTATTAAAATTCATGAGAAAAATAGAGCTTTCAGTTACAAAGGAAGGCCTCTCTCCAACCAATCAACCCCTTCCACTATTATAAATTATAAAATATATACCAATGAAATTTACAAACTGTTCCTAATTTACTGGAATCAAGATCAACTAAAATAAATATGGTTGAAACAGTTTTGAGTTGCTGGAGTTGGTTGAATCAAATGGGGTCAAATCTCTCACCACATGTTCATTTGACTGCCATCTGTTGCTGATTGCATGCCTTAAGGTAATACCATTATTCTTAATTTATCTTGAATACTCTAATGTTAATTCAAGATATATAACTACTGCATAAGCATACTCTTTTAGCCTGCCATTCCATATTCGCTCAATTATTCATAACCTATGCTCATGTATCTAATTATGTCCATGATGAATACACTACCTAACAAGATTTCAAGGGTGTTGGTTGACGGTACATAATAATGATTCTAGGGCCCGACAATCAAAAGTGAGGCACAGAGTGAATCGATTGAATTGATCGAGTGATGATCAAGTGATCGAGTGAAATCATGAGGTGATTGGTTCTACTTCATTTTTAGATTCTTCATTTCTTATGTCTTGATTTCAGGAATTATGAGAGTAGCGATCTACCCTCCCTGGATTTCCATTAGTTCAAAGAGTAGGAATGTGTGTACTTATATTGATAATGCTCTTTATTCTAGTTGTTTAATAACCCTATTTCTGATTATTTGCTTACTATTTATATAGAGGTTTTGAGATGACTGGCTTGCTCTAGTGGTGGGGGATAATTGAGGTATGACTAGTCTCCCCTTTCTATTGGTTCATCAATTAATAATAATAGGCCTTCAATAAATAGGGAGCATTCAGAAGATGAAAACCTTCTCTCATTTAAGGTGGGATTATGACAAGCGAGTAGGTAGATACAAATAAGAATAATAGGGGGCTTTTCTATCCTTTCTCATTCCCTTTTCTATAGAATCGAGTTGTTTCCTTATTATAATAGTAGGTCTTTGATCGATCATTTCAGGATGCCACCTTATTGTGGTTGGAGTGGGGGTCATCACCCATGCATGAAGCTCGATCATAATCTGGAACATCTCTCTAAAGCAGTGGGCATTCACCTGGCCAACCCAATCGATCTCCTATTCATGCACTCGATCTTTCAAGTTTCACCCCCCCCGAAAGGCTTATCATTGAAACATTATAGAAGGTGCCTACCCCATTCTATACCTAAAGAGGTTTCCCCTATCCATCGATCCCATTCTTACTACTGTCTAGAATGGCAGGATAATAGTCAAACAGTTGTATCGAGAACCCTATTCCCCCTTCCAGCGAGCACCTGGGAGGCTAGACCACTCAAATTGCTAGATCAGTTGATTGCCCAGGGCTCATTCAAGATCTGTTGTTTCCTAAACTCCCTTCCCGACCCTTCTTTCCTCTTGGATGGACTCGGTTCAGCGAAATGTGCTTAGGTAAACCGTATATCGTTGTCAGGTGAATAGGGCAATCTCGCTTTTACTCTCATAGACTACTTTTTCACGTACAATACAGACTTTATTTGGGAGATGTTGAGATAACTTCTAGGATATTTCTAGTGTAAAGGGTATGTTATATAGATAGTAGCTTTATGTTCTTTGACTTTTATAGCAGGAGATCATAAATAGTTGAGTCATTTTTAGCTTAGATATAGAGAGACCTTGATACACAACCCTAAACCTCAGAGTTTGATAAGGAAGGATCCATGAGATCCCCTCCAGGATTTTGGTCTACTTATGGGGTTTGGTAAGGAACTTATTTTGAGCTTGTCGGCGTGGAAGCATAGAATCATGCGTAAAAGCGTGGAGTTGCCTTCCCCTTATGACTTTCCTCATGAATAACCTTTCGTTGGGGTTACATGCTTCTGTTCTGACTTGCCTCCTGAACTTCCCCACCACGCCCTTCACTTTGTTGTAACATTGCGAACCAAAAACCGATTATCTATGAATGTCTCATCCCTAAATCCTGAGATAGGCAGATTTTTCCTATTCTTCCCAGTGCAACCACTTATCTTTCTGAGCTCTGTCCATCTATTCTTTCGAGCTTGGCCTTGCTCCGGCCCGCTAGTAAGTAAATAGGTTGATCACTTCGTAGTTTCTGCATATTCATTAAATGATGTGAGGGGTAGCAAGCAATAAATGGAGAAAGCTATCCCAGTAGAGGTGGGAGGGATGCAAGTCAAACCTCTCCCCTTCGGCTAGTAAGCTAGAAGATAAGTCTTCCTGTAGATCTAAAGTAAAGATAGTCTACTTTTGAACCTAGCTTCGTTTTGGCCAGTCAGTATGAAGGAGGTGATTCTCCTTTGATCACATAACCAGAAAGTAGATAAGCATATTCATAATAAGTGATGAGTATTCAGTAACAAGATGCAAATACTAGAGATCATACACAGCTGTCTAAATGATGAAGTAGAACTAAGCTATGTATATTATGGAAGTTTTTAAGATAAATATCACACTTCACGTTGAATATAAGCATCACCCTTCACATTGAATATAATCATCACCCTTCATGTAAGTTCATATCCTCTCTTTTTTTAAGCATGTGAGCGTCCTCCTTCAAGTGATAATTCTCTGAGTATCTTTGAGTAACTAATGGATCGATAATAGTTTTTTCCTTTTCCGAAGGATTCAAACTCCATTTCACACCCATCTCTATTCGAAAATGGTAGAACCTCGCCCAACATCTCCCATGGTTCGAAATCCAGAAGCAGCGGAAGCAAAGGAACCACCTAAGTGGGAAAGGAAGCCGGGTGGTTCTTCCAGCCAGATCTTCCCGAATGATGAACTACATCATTATTCATAATATTCCTCCCTTCATTTCGGTTCTAAGATGGAGGGATAGACGATTACTAAAAATAATTTGATGGATTCGACATGGTACACTTCCGTCATCCATCAAACAGACAGACAACTGGGAGACATCTGGCCATGAAGAGAATGTAGGAGTGAGGACCCTAACCCACCTGCCTTGAAAATATGCAATTGGATTCTTGGACTATTGATCATTCTCCTTGAAATCTAGATCTCATTTCATTTTCTTGACCAAAATTTATGGAGAAGATTTCGAGGTTTTGAATATGTTGTCCATCTTATCTGATTTAGGGAGATTTTAAAATTTTTATATCTTCTCACTACCAAGTTATTTGTCACCAAATGCTCTGCCACCTTTGCGTAGAAAACTGGAGCTCCTGCTGTGCAAGTGCTACCTATAGTGTTTGCATAGCGCACTTCATCTTTGAACTATCGAGTTTCTGCCTTGATATCTGGATTTACCTTTGACTAATTATCAATTGATACCTAGTGTCCTACTCTCCAGCTAACCAAGATCTTTTGATTTGATATGTTGGCCTCTAAATCTGCTTCTAAACCTTTGTTGCTAATTAAAAAGTTGCTAGACTTGCCATCTTTTTTTTTGTTGGCTCTTATTGTTCCTTGAAATCAGGATCCGATTTCCATTTTCATTCTCTAGATACTCGGGTATTACCCCAAAATTCTCAACACAATATCTTGACAAATTCTTCAAATTTGGAGATTCTATTTTACTTGTTGATTTCATGCCTTTGTTTTTTGGATAAAATATTTTAGCTTCAAGATTTTGTTTGATCTGGATCTTGAGATAACTAGCATTAGCACTGCAATGACTATCCCCAACATCACTATCTTTACTTATGGGAAATTTGAGAAAACTTGTAGCCCTCATGCTCTAGATTCATGGCAACAGTTCTTGAGGGATAAAAACACTACCAACTTCTCCTTGAGACAACCCTGTACAACCAAAGGCACCTTCATTGGTTGTGGAATATGATATATATGAAGGTGATATTCTCTTGACATTTTCATTTCCAATCTCACACTTTACCATTGTTAAATATCACTTTCCAGATCAAGCATCAAACAAGAAACATGCTCCCATTACTTAGATATATGAGCCTTAAACAATGTTGGAGGAAGCGTTTAGAGTCTAGACCTACTACTGTAAGCAATTCCATTCCAATACTAATCTTTCTCTTCCCTGAACTTTATTCATTGTGCTCATGATAGGGACATAGAAATCCTTTTATATGCAAGACACAATATCTTCAACTTCCTTGACTTTCAGACATTTATCTCTGGCACCTCACACTAGATTGCAGTTATGAACATGTTGTCCTTTTTGCACCAATACTGCCACAAAATATATAATAAATCTCAAAGAAAAATAACATCTACCTCTTGTGCATATTGAATGTAAAGAGGTTACAAAGAACAAATCGTTCCTTTTGTTATTCTTTAGGCCTGATCAGTCCAACATATCTCTCATTAGGTTGGTTATAATATAAATGAACTAAACTACCCGAACCAATACTAGAATATTCATGCTTTGCAGGCTTCATCTACATTGAAAAAGAAGTGGATTCTTGTGCCTGTTGTATTTCTGAGTGCTTATTCTCTATATGAAATTCCCCAAAGCTCATCCCCATCCTCATACTTCTCTCGGGAATACCAACCCCTGTGCGTCCATCTTGAGAATTAAGATTCTCATTTGCAATTCTTCTAAACATGTAATTGATGTTCCCATATCCATTGCATAGATCGAGATGCATGTCAAAATGTGAGAATGTCTCTTGAGTTCCAGGAGCGATAAATTCCATTACATTTGTGGAGGGCGGAACATTGTTATGAAAAATAGGTACTGCTGGTCTTCTTCATCCTTTTGCGCCCTTGATTCAACAAGAGAAAATGGCCACTTTTCATAGTTGACAAATTCAATTTGACATCTGTGCATCCTCTGTTTGCCACTTGGATTTTTTCTTTAATAGCATGGCGATTAAGTCCTTCCACAAAAACCCCTTACTTGGAGAACTATGGAGTTCACCATAAAGGCTATGGCATGCACTCCCTCAACCTCGACGGGCAATGTCCGAAACTACCCCCTTTAACATTTGGTTCTCGTTTGTGCCTTGTACCACCTCCTCGGGCTCTTGATATGTGTTATCGATGTTGGTGTGCCTTGGTAGTTGGTGCTAACTTGTGTGCCTGTTCAATGTGGCAGGCTTTGATGACTGCCTAAAACTTGCACTAGAAGTCTCGACACTTGAAAACCAATGCATACAAGCCCGAGCACTTGGTGTTGAGGTTTTACATCTGCGTTTTTTTTTTTTTTTTTCCCAGTGGGGACATATCCCACATGGATTAGGAACAAATTTATTCTTCTATTCATATATCTTGGTGTATTTATCATTTACCGACGTGTTGTGCACAGTGGCGCCCCCTTCTGGGCTCCTTCTCCATGTGACTTGGTTTGGCAATTGTGCGCTAGCTTTGACTTGTGTTGTGTTGTGTGGCTGGTGCTTGACTCGATACATGAAGTAGCTCTCTCTTGGTGTTGAGTTCAGACTTGGAGATCGGCCAATTTTTTTGAAAAAATAATAATTGTCAAAGTTTTACAAATTTACCCCAATGCATAAATGAGTTTAATAAAACCAAATTTATTTTTCACAAAATTATAAGACTTTTAAGCCAAAATCAACCAAAGATTTAATGCAGTCAATCCAAGAAACCAACGATGATTTTCTCTTATGCCAAAATTCTAAATTTTGCATGTGATAACACCATGTACAAAGGAAAAGAAATGCATAGATAATGGAGAGTCTCAAACACACACAGTGTGAGGACTAGCTATAAGACTTAAGTACATGTTGTACACTTCACTATACGATCACAATGACTCTAGATATTGAATGTTGACCTAGCAGAAATTAAAAAATGGTTGTGAGGGTCGATTCATCATATAGAGAGAGGATAGGCCTTAAGGGAAACTAGTAGGTAAATAGTGCCTTACCCTAGCATATTTGTGAAGAAAATATGGGTAAAATGGACACACTAATGCCATCCAAAACAATGACCTACTTCATAATATGTGTTGGAGATGTTGCGTGAAACTAGCAGCAAGATATAACATTAGGTGGTCCATTTGAGATAAGTGTTGTAGGACCTTTATTCATCAAACATTGACTTGAAATAACATAATAACAATTGAAGGAGACCCAGGACGAAGAAAACACCCTAGACTTGAGCTAGAAGGTAACTAGCATGTACAAAATGTCTTGACATTGGAGAAATATGAGAAAAATGGTAAGAAGAGTTATTGTGACTAAAAAATCATGATAAAGGATTCCAATGATCCCTTGAGACAATCGTTATTGGTGTAAGGTTGGTGAATTTGAAGTTAACTAAGGATCCTTTGGGAAGAAAGTGACTTTTAGGGAGATGGACTATAGTGATATGGTTGTAGCCATCAATATGCCATTGGTGAGTTGAGACATTAGAAAGTGGGAAGGTTAATAATCAAGGACTCCAAAACACTTATGTAAGGGGATCTAATGTGGCTTGAATTGATTATCATCACGAGGAATGGGACATAAGACACTCACTTATGGGATCATCATGTGGGGTGATTTGGGTAAGAACATCAATTGAGTAGATCATTATAGAACTATAAAAATGATGCAAGGACCCCAATGAAGAACGATATAAGAAAGCATGCTTAAAAATCCTAAACATTGATATGATAATCTTAGGATAAGGTATATAGACATTGAGGACAGTAACCACTAGCACAATCATTCAAAAAGATAGGATACGATCAAGAAGGTAGAGTTACTAGGACACAAACATCTATTGATCTATAAATTGTCGTGGATATTCCACTAGAATATATCGTCACAACATATCTTATATTATTATGAAAATACTTTATTATCAAGTTTATTTCCTTAGATCTCAGATTTATTATCACTATCTTATTGCTTAAATTAACAAAATAACTGAAATATAAAGTGAAATACTAAGAAAATGAACACACCATCCACACAAATGAACACAAGATGTATCTTGGGAAACCAAATATGAGAGAAAAGCCAGCTAGAAGGTGAGGCCTATGCTATGCTCTATTTTCTTCAGTTATGAAATGCAAATACAAAGAAAGACACACTCACTATGGAGTTTTATTTAACAATGTGGCCTAAGGCTACTACAAAATTGTCTTCCTCCTCTATTATTCTCCCAAATACCACTCCTAGATGTTATTCTCAACCATGGAACAAGTACAATGCTAAAGAATGGAACCCTTTCTCCTCCTAGTGGCCCAATATTTAACATAGCCTGATAGTCATCTAGGGTTAGGGTTTTTGCATTTCTCAACCCTCAATTAGTTAGGGTTTTGGACCTTCTTGAAATTCCACACATGGTTATCCACACATCTGTGAGTAATGGGGCCAATGTGACATTCACTCAGTACCATGGTGGTCAACAAGGTAGGTCAACTTGTGGGAGACATAACTTTCACATACCACTTGCATACAAGCTCTAATTCACATGATTTTCACATCATTGGAAGGGTCTCAGTGTGTAGAATAGTCTATAGGTTGGAATGGGTTTTTGGATTGCATGCATTCAAAGTTTACACATGGAGTGGATCCATTTTATTAATAGGTATGCTAATTTTTTATCAAATAGACTAGCTGATCCAGAATTGGATCCAGGAGGCTTCTCAGGTCTAAAAAAGGCTCAAAATGAAATTTCTTGGAATCAGACAAAACCAATTCCATTGCGACTATATCGTCGCACTGATTCTGGCCATATATTTACTTTCTCAAACTGACGTTGTATGCGAAAGTTATCGCACACTGATTATTTCCCTAAACAGCGAAAACAAGTCAACAGGTCAACTGGAAAAAGTCAATGATGATGTTAGCATGACGTCCTTCTGACATCATCAAAATGGCATCATGAAAGTGACATGTGGCAGCACAAGCAACAGGATGACTGGGCAGTGACAGGAACCAATGCAGCGTTGACAAGTGGTAGTTGGGGACCAATGAAAGGGTGCCACGTGGCACCTCATCACTAGTTTGAATGGAAAATTTTTATGGAGCCCATGGGTATCAATCCCATGACCTATGGAGAGGCAAGAGATTTGGTAGAGGTACAATGGCCACAACACCACAATGGTGCTTATTTAATATAACCCACTGTATTATTAATAAAGTGAATGTTTGGTAAGGAGGGCGGAAAGGAGCTGGGGCTAAGCATATAACCATAGCCACCGTGTAAAGCGGTGCAGGCGCCATCCCATTAACCACCAGCGTGATCTTGTAGCTCCAGTCCTCCATTCATTTCGGGGGGCTATCCCCATACTTGCGCATGGTGGTATATCCTTAGCCCATAGGTCCCATGGAATGCGTTATATATTCAGGTGCTAGTGTGGTTTAAGGGCCAACGCTTGGCCAAATTAAGGTGCATGTGACCATTTTAGAGGGGGCGCACACCACCTTTTGGGGGCTTAGCCCATATATTTGGCTAAAGTGGGTTTTTAACTATACAGTTTGGATTTTTTTTTGTTTTTAAGCCTGTAATAGTGGATTTTGGCCATTATTGGAAGATATTGGGCTCTTTTTAAGCCCAGATTTTGGGAGGAAGTTGGGGAATGTTAACCAAATTCAGATCTATAAAAAATAGGCATGTTTGAGGCCATGGAGGAAATTTATATCATATTTATGCTTAAGCAAAGCCAAGCCAAAACCATTTTTATGCAGGGAAGTTGTTGAGGAGCAGATGCTTATGGGACATTTTTGGGAGCTACACCCAGTCTTTTTCAGTGTCGTCAGTTGTGTTGGATTTCTGAGGTCGAGAAGGAAACAATGAGACCAGTATAAGATCCATTTGATGTACTTTTGGTGTACTTTGAAATCATTGAATAATTAATAAAGAATCCTCCCCCACTGAGACAAAGGCCCGAAGACGTAGGCAATTTTGTGTCGAACTCCGTTATCACTTCTCTTGTTATGGTTTGTTGTTATTATTGCTTCAGTTCGGTTCTGTATATGAGTTTATGGCTATGATATAATTATCTTATATTCATCCTCTTTCATTAGCTTCCTGAATGGTTAATACACACATGCTTAATAACTCAACCACAGTCATTAAAAGATCTTTTCGGGTCACTAGCCTACGATCATTGTGGAATATTTTCATTTACAACTCACATGGTTAGATAAGGGACCAAATAATGAATTTTCCACATACTCTAATTTATTTTGGAAACAAGATGCCACCAAGGTTCTCCTATAGACACACAAAGAAGGAATGGATTCCAAAAGTATTCCACTATTTGTCCTTATGGGGAAAACAAACAATTTCATATTATTGAGGATGAATCATGTCCTTGTGTGGTGTAAACCTATCAAATGGGATAATGTGGCATATTCTCCCTGATTCACTATAGAAGATTCCTAGTAATAGAATAATTAGGGGATTGGTTTGAGTGTTCCACATACTCATACATTAGACTAGTATGGGGTTTTCTAGAACACCTTGTTGAATTACCCAAGTTTGTCAATACAATTATATATCTTTGAGAGATTTCTAACTATATACTAGAGAGAAACAACTACTTCAATGTGGTATGGAAGAAAAAAATATCATTTAGTTTTCCAATCCAATTGTATGGACATAAATACGAGTAGAAAGAGGTGGAGGAATTGGCTTGTGAAGAGTACAAAACATGCCTAACATTAATTATTCAAATGTTGGAAATGTATTATATAGTTAATGTGTTAACCAAATTTTACAGTCTTGGATGATGCAAAAGAACCAACCATAGTTCTTTTGGGTATGACCAAAGGCACATCTAATCTTTAGGATACTATGAAAGAAGAGAAAGGGGAAACTTTAGAGGAGTCCCATGAAGGATATGACATAGCTCCCAATGCATTCTTCAACCTAGAGGAATGTGAAGTATCCACCAATAAAGAATTTGATCAATAAAATTGCATGGTGTACAATAAAGTTTCCTCATATAACAGGCCTACAACGAGAGTAAGTGGCCAATAGGCAGAAGTGCTTTGTAAAAGTAGGGAAATGAAGTCCTTTAAGTGAGGTTTTCTATGATGTGTTGTGAAAGGGTAGGTAGTTTGTTGCTTAAGATGTGATTGGCGAGATTGTGGGTGATTGGTTCTGGTGTTGGTGATCGTGATGGGTGTTTTGGTGTGCCAAAGCATGAAATAGATTAATAAAGAAAAAGCTAGAGAACTGGTACAAGGAAATGACAACCATTTCATAGCCTAAGGATGCATCAAGTCCAACCCTTGTAGCTAAGGAGATATGATTGAGAAGGAAAGGAAAGACAAGTAACTGACATGTGGACAAGAGAAAGAAATAGATTTTCATGTTCGGTAATCTAGAAGGTAGAGATAATAAAGGAAATGGTGTGTTGCATAAAAGAATGAATCACAATGGACATGAGAATGATGGAGGTCCTAAGAAAAAGACAAATAAAAATGGTCAAGGCCAAGGAGAATATGAAGGAGGAAGTACAACATACAAAAGAAAACCATTCACTAAATTGTCTTTCAATGATGATGATCCACCTGAATTTAATGCTAGATGGGTAGTCGTAGAGGGAAAAATCCCCAATAAATCCATAAATAAAACTTAAGTCACAAATAAATTCATTATGCCTTTATTATATGAAAGTGGCCTTTTTACAAATAGAACATTGTTACAGAATCATGATCTTATACATAAAATGGATCATGTACATAACTCCTAATAACCAATCAATATGGATGTTGTGGTTAGGGACACAACATTGAAATATAGTGTAAATACCACGAGTAATCCCTAATGATTGCACATTCACTTCAATTTAATTGATAATATCCCCACTAGTATGACTCTATCATGCCAATGTCAACAAACACATGCATATCTAATTAAATAATGATGTCAAGGTAACCTAGACATGCATTCCCAAAATTTCTACACCTAGATACCATTGCTTGGTGGTGACACTATCCACCAATTTGGTATGAAAAAACATGGAGGCCAACACATATTATGACCTTCATCATGGAATATTATCTTGTTGACTTATTTTTCTTGTAATGCTTTAATAATTCTTTTATATTTTGAGGTTGTGGTTTATGAATATATTATGACTCACGTGGATGTTGAGATTACTAATAGATTGTTTCTCCCTTATGCTTTGAATGCATATTTGTGATGCTTTGCATCATGTCTCATGAAGTTGCTTGGTTTCATTTGATGGTGTCTTTATTATTTCATGATGATGATTATGATCTAATTTAATTTTGNTAATAGATTGTTTCTCCCTTATGCTTTGAATGCATATTTGTGATGCTTTGCATCATGTCTCATGAAGTTGCTTGGTTTCATTTGATGGTGTCTTTATTATTTCATGATGATGATTATGATCTAATTTAATTTTGCATGATTTGTTATTAGTCTCATTTTGAATGATGCATTCTTGCTCTTACATAATATTGTTTTTGGCATGTTTGGGCTTTGGATTAGTTATCAACTTATTTGATTTTGTAGTTTAACATGCTTCAATGCTTACCTTTTTGTAAGTTTCCATGCCTCGTCTCAATGAATTGGTAATGGAAAAACAAGTTAAAGGAACATGTAGGTAGAGTCAACATGATGCATTTTATCAAATCTCAACAATTCATGTGAATATATTTGAAACTGAAAATTACAGTGCATGCTACAATAGAATGAAAAACAATTTTCACAATTTGAATGTTGGAAAATTTGCAGCGTTTTCATCGGATTCTATCATGTATGAGGGTATGGAATTGGCATTTAATCAATACCACCTTTCAATCAGAATAACTAGAAAAGCTAATTTAATCATATTACCAAAATGTGAAAAGGTCGTCATATAGAAACCAACTTCAAAACTTTGGGTTGTCTTATGATCACATTTAGGGGAAACTGGGGAAAATGGAGGGAAACTGGTTTTTGAATCCTGAAAAATCTCAGTCTTGGGCGGTCATGGCAGGTTTTTGTAGTCGATGGTACAACGATAGTTATCTGAGCCACTCGATTGTTATGGTTTTTCTGGTTTTTTCCGTAGTCTTTTGGAGAATCTTTTTGGTAATTTTAGTCTTAGTATTTCTTCTGGTTTGATTCCTAGTGAAAGAATGTTCTTTCCTTTTTTTTTGGAAACTGGACTTTGGGTCCCGTGAGGCGATCTTTTTACTTTCGTTTTAGTTTCGTTGGAGGTGGGATTATTATACATTTACTCCTGCTTTCTTGTTTTTCGGAATGCTTTGGAATTTTCTCCTGAATCATTTTAACTCTACTGTGGAACTGACCAGAGTGGAGCCCATGTGGTAGGTCATGGCGACTAAACTACCTCCACTTGTCTAAGAAAATGTCAACAATTTGATGGATGTGGAAAATGAATTAGTGTGGAAGGACGCAGGTCTTTTCGATTAGGTGGATTCGGCTGGTTTATGTATTGCAATATTAAACACCTCTTCAAATCTCTCTCAAAAAACATCTTTATCCCATACTTCCCATAGCTCAGAGCATACTTTCTCCTTTGCAGATGGCTTGAATTCATCTTCTAGTTTTCCTGTATCAATCACGCTTGGCCCTGGTTCCCTGCGCTAGGGGAAAAAGTTTAAGGTAGAGCATGACCTTAACTGTATAAAGGAAAGTGGTAAGGGTTCTGAGGTGCCAGGATACATTTGTAGACTATGGAAAGCAAAGAAGGCGGTACATAAAATGGTTCTTGTCTCGGATGTAGGTATAGTCGAGACCTGATCTTTGGCACTCTGTGGACTTGTCAGTAGGTTGTCGTATAGATATTTGTGTAATGAATCTATACCAGAGTGGGTTGAGCATAACTGGAAAAGGGAGCTAGGATACACCCCTGAGATAAGATATCTGACAAAGGGTTGGTATGGTTTTATTTGTAGATCTCTAGAAGACTCTGCAAGGTTGTTAGCAAAGAAATGGATGGTGAGTAGGAGTAGTATGATTATTAAAAGATGGAGGTTGGATGTTAATCCAGATACTGAATCATTCTAGATGTGCCACCTTTGGGTATTGCTCCCGGGCCTACCCTTACATTTGTGGAATGCGGCGTCCATGGAGGCAATAGGTAAATCTATAGGTTCTTTTGTCTCTTTAGATGACTCTGTTATGTCGGCACCTTCTAGGAAGATGGGGAAGATACTTGTGGAGATTTATATTCATGGAGGTTTGCCTAAAATTATGGATATCGACTGGAGAGGTCGTAGAATAGTACATAGGTTAGACTACCTCAGAATACCTTTCCAGTGTAGTTATTTCCATAAGACGGGCCATTTGAGAAAATCTTGTAAGGGACGAATGGAGGAAGAAATATCAAAAAATACGACACTTCACAGGGACCTGGGGGAACCAGAAGACGAACTAAATTCTATAGGCTTTGACTATGGTTTCTCGTAGAAGGAGGCATCCCCTTCACCGGAGCATTATGTTACTTTCTCGGGTAAGTTATCCCTGTTCTGTCTGGCTCTATATAATTCATTAACATTAATGGAAAAAGAAATGTTGAATTATTCCTCGGTTTTATTACCCTCTCCTCTTGTGGGAAAATCCGACTCTAGGGATGATGGTGGGATAGTTGTCCATAGACTAGGGATCCCTCACCTTTCGAATACATCTGAACCTGTTCGTCCAGGATTATCGGCCACTCTAACCAGTCACCCTTTATTAAATCTTGGCCAAAATACTACTTCAGTCACTTTTTGTAATAGTCCTGTAACTACGAGGGTTATTGCATTAACCTCATCCCCTACTTTCGCTGAAGTTGTCTAGGGGATCACTACCACACCGGTTGAGAGGAAAATTTTCCCGGGGTATCAAGAATCAGAAGAGGGTGATTCTTCACTATCCGCTATTCTAGACTCACCCATCCCTTACTTGTGGGACAATAGTGACCCGACTCCTCTACCGACTTTCTTTGGTAATAGAGTGGTGGATCCTACCAGTTTCAAAGGGGATCTTGGTGAGGTGAGTCTCCCTGAGGTAAAACCTACAAAGGAATATGCATGGTCTCATGGTCTTGGGATTGAGTATTCTCCCTTAAATATAACCTTATCATCCGACGAGATTTGGGGAGGCTCAGCTGGATCAGGCCATTTATCTGGTTTCTTCAACACTCTTTTGCATCCTGAAAAACTTATTGATGTGAAAATTGATAAAATAGTCCCAACATAGCGTAATGGTCGCGCGGGTTCTGAGGAAATCGCCAAGAGGTTGGATAAGTTTATGGTTTCGGAGGACTTGCTTATGGAGGTTAGACTCCATAGAGCATGGGTTGAATATCCTTATGTATCAGATCATGCCCCTATATTTTTACAATTGGAGAATGCCATCACTCTTAGAGCTTACCCTTTCAAATTTCATGCTCAGTGGTTACTAGAAAAATATTTTAATGATATGGTTATAAAGATGTGGAAAGATCGGAAATATCGACAGGAAGGTGACAGTCAGAGGCGTTTTACTTGGAAATTAAAGGAACTAAAAGTCATAACAAAAATATGGGCAAAATATAAAAAGGCACGGGACACAACGGCTTTGGAAAACCTGGAAGAGAACATTAAAATTATTTTACAGAGGATTGTGGGTGGTAATCATTCTCGAGAGGTTGAAGCAAATCTCATTATTTTAGAAACTGAGAGAAATAAATTCTTGAAAGAGCAGGAAGACCTGTGGAGAATAAGAAGTCGGGCTATATGGGTAAAAAGTGGTGATCAGAATAATAAATTCTTTCACCAATTTGCCAATCAAAGGAGAAATAGAAAATTTATTTGGTAGATTGTTGATAATTCGGGGACAATACACAAAGATCAGAAGGCTATAGCAGATGAGGCAGTTAAATATTTCAAGAATTTCTTCAAGCCTTCTATACATGATATTACTGAAGAACAAGTCCGAGTGGCAAATCTGTATCCTAAAATGTTAGATATAAATGAAGCGGAGGAATTATATAAGCATGTCACTCTTACAGAACTGGAAGCTATCCTAAATATGTTCAAAAAAGAAAAGAGCTCGGGGCCCGACGGCTGGTCGGTGGAACTGTATCTACATTTCTTTGATATTATGGGTGAAGATCTCCTGGACTTGGTGGAGGAGACCCGAACTAGTGGACGCATTAATGGTAGAATAAACTCAACCTTTATTTCTATGATCCCCAAAAGCAATAATCCAAATCATTTTGGGGATTATAGGCCTATTTATTTATGCATCCTCGTATACAAGGTTATATCAAAGGTGATAACAAACATGATTAAACCATTTTTATCAAGATTCTTATTAGAGGAACAATTGGTTTTTTTGGGAGGGCGTTAGATACAAGACGTTATTGGAATTGCACATGAGTGCATCCACAGTATCAAGAAGAAAAAACAAAAAGCCCTCATCTTAAAACTTGATCTGCAAAAAGCATATGATTGCATCAATTGGGACTACCTCAGAATGGTTCTTATACAAGTTGGATTTGGTATTCATATGACGAATTGGATTCTGGCATGTGTGAATTTGAATTCCTTTGCGGTATTAGTCAATGGCAAAGCTACGGATTTTTTGAGAAGTGGGCAAAGCCTACGCCAGGGGTGCTCGTTATCCCCGTTGTTATTTATCCTGGTAATGGAGAGTTTGAGTCTTTTGTTAAAACAAAGTCAGAGACAAGGTATCATTAATGGTATCAAAGTAGCTAGAATTACTAAAATATTACATATATTATTCGTTGATGATATTTTGTTATTATCAAAGGCATCAATTCAAGAATGGAAGGAAATCAAGAGAATTGTTCAACGGTTATGTTCAGTCTTGATTTTATTGGTGAACCAGACAAAGTCAACAATGCATTACTCAGGGMTAGATGAGTGAGACATTACAACTTTCAAAAACATAATGCCTTATAGTTTTTCCGATTTATCAGTTGGATTCAAATATTTGGGCTATTATTTGAAGGCAKGGTTACAAAAAACAAATGATTGGATGTGGCTTTTAACAAAAGTGGAGAATAAAATACATCACTGGAGCTATAGGTGGCTATCATTAGGGGGTAGATACATATTGTGTAAATCAGTCCTAGAAAGCCAGCYTGTCTACTGGTTATCTTTTGTAACGATCCCTACATCTATTCTTCACAAGTTAAGAAGCTTACTCTATAATGTTTTTTGGAATGGAAACAGAGAAAAAAAGAACTATCATCTATGTAGATGGGAGTTATTAGCTCGGCCAAAGAGAAGGGGAGGTTGGGGTTTGCACAATATTTTTTCTTTTGGTAAGGCTTTGGTTGCCTCGACATTTTGGACAGTTATACCAAAACCGTGTATTTGGCATAGAGTTTTAAAAGGAAAATACTTCCCCTTCAGCACTATTAGTAACTGTCTTAGATCCACCTCTTTGTATTATTCGACAACATCCAAAATATGGTCCAGTATAGTAAAGTCGGTACATTTGATAACGAATTGGATCAATTAGAAACCTGGTTCAGGCATTGATGTGAACTTGGCTAGGGACATCATTCTAGGTCTTGGACCCTCCTCGTATCTATGTTCTCAACTGATCGGAGTACTCAAACAAAAAAATATCCCGGTGCTGGCACAAGTATGGAATCAGGAGGATCATGATACTTACTTATCAAATTGGAAAGATAGTGAGGAATTAGAGCTAACATGGGAACTATCTACGGAATGGCTACAATTCAGGCGGGCTTTACAGGCAGCTAGAGTGATAGTTACAAGAAATGAGGATGAATTGATATGGACAGGGGGGGACACATTAGGTTTTATTTCGGTAAAGAATGTATATGAGGCACTCCTATCAACACAAAATCTCCCTTTGATCACCGGTTGGAGGATTCAAATGTGGAAATGGAATATACCACAAAAGATAAAACTTTTTCTATGGCTGGCTGTCAAGAATAAGATATCGACATGGAAAACTCTCCAACACATGGGTTGGATTGGTCTGGAGCAGTGTCATTTATGTAAAAAGAAGGAGGAGGATTTATCTCATCTATTTATTTTATGTTCCTTTACCACTGCAGTCTGGACAAACATTAAAAGAAATACAAAAATTGATCATAGCTGGAATGGGAATAAT
>SNQJ01S0017313.1:53032-63825 GCA_010110895.2 Picea sitchensis
TGTTGTAAATGTTATATGTTTGTGCAACATGGTCATTTTAAGTTTATAATAGACAACTAAGATTATCTACTAGCTGGAAAAGACTAGATATTATAAATCATTATCCAAAGAATAGAAAAATCGTCGTGATTATGGAATGCAATAAAGGGTATGCCCCTTTGTCGCTCAATATATCTAAGATAGTAGTTGGGAGTATATTATGGACACCAACACCAAGTCAACAATGGAAAAACGAATTTGTAAGATGATTTCTTTAACAAACAGTCCATGTAGGATGCTTTGGGTATTGACCAAATGTATCATTTTAGCACACAACCTGACCAACATTATTTAGTTAATCAAATTTCAAACCAAGGGAATCATTGCATTAGCCTTCTACAAGCATTTTATACGTAAAGAGGGAAAACACCATATCATAAACACACAATCCAGACAGACAACAAGTACTTATGGGAAAATCCTAGAACAAATAACATATATTCTCTAACCCACATCAACAAACCCAAATGCTAGATTTGTACAATTCATCCTGAAATTCCTTCTGCAATGTTTTAACCCACATTAGCCCTTTACAAGACAAAATTAATCTCAAGCATACCGAATGGAATAAATGGTATAATAATCATACCTAACCAATGCATGTCACTTCATCTTAGATTTTATTGACATTAGAAAAGTCTCGAAGTTATTTGTCGGATAATCCACAGTTGGTGTCATTTTTGTCATAGACGTTTCGAATCCTAATCGGGATTCATCATTAGGACTAATCACCAATTGATAGCTTGTTGATATCGATCAATTAATAGTTAAGATGCAGGACGTTTATAGATTTAACCCATGTCGGCTTGTCTAAAACCTAATTTATAGAATTTTTAAACAGAGATTAAACTAAATAATAAATTAATAAATTATTACTAAGGTTGAATGTAATAGTTTTAATAGTGTTTTAATATTATATGTATAAATGTAAGTCTAGGGTTTGAAATAGATTTACTTTTAATTCATTTTATTACTATTTTTAATTAATTGAATTATATTTATAGTTAATGTAAATAATAAATTAATAAATTATTACTAAGGTTGAATGTAATAGTTTTAATATTATATGTATAAATGTAAGTCTAGGGTTTGAATTAAATTGACTTTTAATTCATTTTATTACTTTTTTTAATTAATTGAATTGCATTTATAGTTAATGTAAGAAGGATTTTAGTTAAGGTTTGGTTGTTGTAGGGTTAGAGTTAGATACTTATTTTATTATTTATTAGTACTTTTAATTTATGTTTTGAATTTTTAATGTATAAAGTTTAGTGAACCAATAATATATCTTAAATTATTACTAGGTTGAATGTAAAAGTTTAATAGTGTTATAGTTTTAATTAATTGAATTATATTTAGTTAAGGTTTGGTTGTTTTTAGGTTAGAGTTAGATAGTTTTTTATTTTATTACTTATTAGTACTTTATGATTAAATTTAATGTATAAAGTTTAGGTTTTAGTTAGAATAATTTCAAAGGATTGTTTTTAGTAGTGTTAAATTGTGTAATTAGTATGATTATTAGTATTATTAGGTCTAAGTATTGAAGGTTTTCGTATAGAAATAAGTTTAGGGTGCTAAGTGGATACATATGGGGTTTTAATATATATAATAAGATTTGAATTTATTAAATCTTATTTTCAAAAGGATCTCATCATAACCCATCTAAGATTGTAAAGCTACTCCAAAACAAATAACATATATATGGTTTGAGCAAATACAGTAATGACACAAGCACTCAAAATTCAACAATGTTAACCAAATACCATATATAGAGTGTAAAATAAATGCATTACTCATCATACACGTCCAATGTAGCCGTTAATGATCTTTATCATTCCATCATTAGGAATGGAATATTCCTTGTTTATGTTAGTTGTCAAGTTGTCCTCCTCATCATTGCATTTCAAGTCATGTTGTCATGCCGTCGAATGATGGACGGCCCTCCGGACAATCGGAATTCGAAACTCGTGCTCATCCTCTTGGAATTCGAAACTAGTACTCAAAAAAATCAAATTAACCGATAAATCCTTGTCGTGCTTTTCTGATAGTCCCTTTCTTGAGAAACTTGAGATATGGGACTCAGTTGGCCTGCAGAAGCCTATCATATTGGTGGTGGAGGTTTTAATAGTGAACTGCCCAAAGCTTAGAACTCTGGAGACATGCATGATACAAGATTTAAGGGTAAATGGGGTGTTGTTTCAGGAAATTTCCTATGCGGTCTAGCATCTTACAATGCAGAGGGGAAGAAATGTGGTTGTGATTTGATTGGAGTGGGATGATGCGGTATACAGTATCTCAGCGGAGAGATGCAATTTCTGGGCAGAGAGATTTCTTGAGATCGTGAGCACTTTCAAAGCATTGAAGAAGCTCTCCATACCTACCTAGTTGCAACGGTAAAATAGATGATTGCTCTCATTCACAAGCTCCTCGATACGCTTCCTAATCTGGAAATCATTGTGCTGAAGGATGGAATTAAAGGTTAGTCAATAATTTTTTTCTCCCTGAAGTAATTATGTTCTGGTTTCATAGTTTTCATGTGATTGTAGGTACTATTTCCCCAATCATATGTGGTATTTTCCAATATCTGGGTCATTTGACCAAGGAGCATCACGTTGGCTTTGAAGCAGCTTCAATCGATCATTTCGTTCATTCGGCACTCGGGAAATATATGCTTACTATTAGATACTATGCATTTGGTTACAAATTAATCTCTCTGTTGCCAATATATGCTTACTATTAGATATTATGCATTTGGTTACAAATTAATCTCTCTGTTTCCTATTGAAGAATCTGTTGATCCAGTTCCAAGTGCAATTGATCTAGTTCCAGTTCCAAGCAAGGATTCCATTGACCTTGTTTAAGTAACATAGCCATAGCCATTGACCTTGATATTCCTGTAGGTATCACTTCAAATTTTTGCAGCCCTTTACATTCAAATGCAACATAAATTTGTGCCTACCAATCCCCATATGCAGGCTCCTCAGATGTTGGCACCCACTAATATCAAGAAACTGGAGGCGTTTGAGACCACACAAAGACTTGGGCAACATCTCGATATTTGTTTCAGATAAATTCAAGAAATTCAACCATCTTAAATTCCCTATAGATTTAGGCACTGAACGGATGGAAGTTTGACTTAAATCTAAGACACTCAGATATCTGAGGTTATCAAAAAAGCTTTCAGAAATTGACTGAAGATTGAAATTATTACATAGCAATAGAGTGCGGAGACCTGTACAGGGGATGGGCTTCTCCATCGTGAATATATCATTCTTAATCAATGAAATTCTATGTACGCCTTGCACTCATCCACCAATAGTTCTTTCAATTATTTTCAGAGCTTTAACAAACATTTAGTTTGTTTTTTACTCTTGGAGAGAGCTAATTCATGCAATAAACTCTGCATTTTGAAATATTTTACTCGCCCATGCTGACCAGCCTGTGAACTTTCCATGACGTATCGAGCAATAAGTTGTTGTATATAAGAGAGCACTACCTTGTACAATGAATCTTCTGCTTCTTGGCTAGAAGTAAAAATAAATCCCTCGACAATCCACACATGCGCTAGGTATTCAGATTTAATTGATCCTTCACCCGTTCAATAAGTTGATCCAGTAGTCAAAGAAGCGACAAAGGCATAGGCATATTAGACGTGGTTCAGTCATTCCCATTTGTCTCTATCTATTGGTGGGGAGGTCTATGAAGAGACGAAAAAGTGGATTGAGAAATGAAAGCTTAGGGACAGAGAGAACCAAGATTTTCCGAAGAATTACTGCTGCTGCTTCAAATTTACTGCCTGGTACAATCATGATGTTCAATTAACATCATGAATGCTACACACCAATCATGCAACAAAAATGTGAATTGCCGTATAAGGAGAAGTTCGTATGAGGAGATATTGCTAGTTGTTGAATGGTCCCACTCGCCCTCCGAAAAAAATTTAACCAAATCACTAATTTCGCCTTAGCTACTATGCCCAGATCTTGATATAATATTGTTAATATTTGAATACTTCTGGTTTGTTCTCCATGAGATTGTTAAACGAATTATTTTATAAATAATTCAACTCATAGTAGGTTTTCAAACCTTTCTTGTTGTCCGTATATCCAGTGTAATCCCCAACTACTAATAAATATGATCAACGTCAATCTATTGTCTTATCGTAACTCTAGGCATTATGTTCATAGCTTACCAACCGAACCAGTGGTTGTTAACATACACTTTGACATATCTTAAAACCTAACTTAGATAGTATTAGATTTAATTATGCTCAAATCCTTAAGGATAGGTTCAATGAATTCATGTTATGAAAGAAGTTTTATATATGGAAACAAATCAATGGTTGACTTGGTCATGATAGGGTGAAATACCTTGCACAGAGTTATAGGTTAAGTTTTAGATATTATTCATATAATCATTTTGAGTTAAAATAAAATAAGGTTGAAACACATAATTGGTTTATGTTATAACATATAACATTATTGTTATATGTTATAACATTAACATTATTGTTATATGTTATAACATATAACATTATAATATTATTGTTATATTACTGTTGCTTCCCCGCCGCTTTTTATTATCATATCGAAAGTTTTTTCTATCAGATATCTATTTATTCCGGTACAATTTGTATTTGTTGTATATTTTACATATTTTCCGTTTTTTTAAATAAAAACTAAATAAATTAATTTAGATTTTTTTTATTTTTTTTAAATAAAAACTAAATAAATTAACTTATATTTATTTTTGTTTTGAATTTAGAGTGATTATTGTGAATATTTTTAATATATTAAAATTAAATTAATTTATGTATTTTTTAAATTATTAAACTTATTTAAATATTATTAATTTTAAATTTATTAAATATTTAAACAACAATTCGCTCATGGTTGAAGGAGAATCTGCCTCCGCACTGTAATCAATCTACTGTACGTAATTTGTCTCCCCGATCTCTCGTCCACCACGTAATTTGTCTCGAAGCCCTAATCATTCTCACGTCCATGTCACCATCCATGTCAACAATTTAAATGTATATTTTTAAATATTTAAAAAATCTCAAATTGAAATATATTTAAGTTATTAAAATAGATGTAAGTTAATGCTACGTAAAAACTATAAATAAATTTAAGTTACTAAATTAGATGTTGTTGCCATCTCTTCATTTATTTTTGAATGAAAACTAAATAAATTAATTTAGATCTATTTTAATTTTGAATTTAAAATAATTATTATGAATATTTTTTGACACTTTTTTTTGGTGGTTTTTGAAAGCTTCTAAAATTGCGGGGTTCAAGGAGATGTGGATTGGAGGCTGCATGGGAACATAAAAAGAGGTTGTATGGGAGAAAAAGAAATGAGGATCTAAATAAAGGGGGAAAGTGGATTGTCGAGGGAAAGGGCATGCAAGAATGCTTTGGGTGGTTGACAGAGGGCTTCAGGAAGCTCACGTCTCTTTAAGGAAAGGAACTCTCATTTTGACTAATGGTATGTTTTCTGAAGGTGGGGAAAAGAGAGGGGGTCGTGCAAGAAAGAAAATAAAAGATGTTTGTAGTGGAGTTTGCACTCCTCATTGAACCAACAGTTCATAAGGCATAGGCTAAGTTTAGGGGCATAAGAGATATGTCAAATGGTATGGGCGTCAGAGTGAAGGGAAGCTTCCCAACTAGCCTTGGAGAGAAGCACATCCTCAGTTGAATCTATCTCAAGAGATGAGAAATAGAAAAGGGGAGGAATCAACTAATGAAGGTGAGAAGTGTTGCACAGGGCACTAGTGAGGGGCAAGGTGGAACAAGGTAGGAGGGTAGGCATTTATGGAGAAGGGCACGATCTGCAAGGGGGAGGGGGTAGACTAAAAAGTGTCTAATGCGAGAGAGCAACTCCTGGTTGGCTAGGACATAGTCAGCCACACTAGCTCTGTCATTGTCGTGAAAGCACATGAAGCTGCCAAAGTTTGGGTGCACGAAAGACCATTCAGGAGCAATAGGTTGTGAGATTCCCCAAGTTGTAGAAGGTGCCTTTGGTAGGTTGTAAGGGACCCTATACCATAATCTGAAATCTCGTGAAGGCCCACCATGTCCAAATCAATCTCCTGAAGGAAAAACAACATCCTCCAATCTTTCATGAAGCGATATCTGCAAAGACCCTGTATAAGCAATAACCTTCATTCTCCTTGATTTATGCCTATCTTGAATCCCCGATCGAGAAGGGAAAAAGTAAATAGATGGTAGAATCGAGGCCTCATTCCCATCTGATAAATATTGAGGTGTAATATGACAACACGCAATAATAATGTAGATTAAGCAATTCCCATAATTCTCCTTCGATTATGAAAGAAAGTATCAGGGGCAATTACAATGTACCCCAAATCGCCTATGAAGGGCAATGTCTATGAATGGCAATGACAATGAACCCAAAATTTTCGAACCCCAAATCACCTATGAATGGCAGCAATAATATCGTAGGATAAGCAATCCGCCCAATCACGGAACAAAACAAAATTGCCTATGAATTAAGGATATAAACTCTCCGAACAACCTAATGAAAATGAGGTCAAGTCCAGCCGGGTTGGGTGGGAGGAATAGTGGGTATCGGTCGAGGTCAAAATCGATTGAGAGTCGATCTTGAAAGTCCCCACCGGAGAACCCTCAACCATTCCTAGTCTTTCTATTACCCCAGACATTTTCTCTCGTTCCTAATCCTTCTATTGCCAAATTGAACCTGGCAAAGGAACCAGCCGACCTATGAATGAAACTAGTTGAGCCTGCCTGATCAAACCCGCGTCGAACCTGCCCACCATGCCAACCTATCCTATTCCTTTTTTATTGATTTCCCTGCTATACTTTGAAACTTCCCGAGGAGAGGGGCATTGATTTTACCCGACCTATTGCTGAGCCTCAATCGAACCAGCCAACCGAATCTCCTCTGAGGTTGAGGGTGCACTCGAGTTTCCAATTTTGATATGGTGAGCTCACTTAAAAAGGGATAAGTTGGAGAGGGCCTTTCCTTAGATCGCAGCTTGTTGTTTAAGAGGACTCCTTCTATTTTGGGCCAGTTCCCTTTCGGTCTTTCGGGTGGGACCTTGCCTTACGTATAGATAGTTGTTTAAGTAAGGTTCTTTCTCTTCTTAGGAAAACGAAAAACACAGATCTATATTAGTGGGACTCCACTGTATAAGGATCCGAACCTTTTGCATGATAGTACCAAAGAACGATGCTCTACCAAAAAGTATGCTCTGTGCGTAGCCCCGGTAGAGGAAAGGCAGCAAAGGAGAAGGCGCCCCGCTTCCTCGCCCTCCTACCTCGGGCGAGCCCGCTTAATGCTTCCTTTCATTCAATATTATGCCTAAAGGATCAGGGAATCCCGGATATAGGCAATGTAGGGCCTGAACCCATATCATTGTAGCACGTGTGCAGACGTTTGGTCCATAAGAGCAATGCGGACTTGACGTCATTCCCGCATTACTCTGAATTAGATGTTTCAGTTCGCGTTGTCTTGGAAGTTGGCTAATAAATGAATGTCCGGCGATCCATGGATCACTTTTGAAAGGTCTCTTCGGTGGGACCCTGTGTTATGCAATTCGAGAAGCCAATTAGGATTCAGCTGAAATCACTAGCTATGACATGGTATGGTATAGCTTGATTGGTAGGAGCATCGTCCTCCCGGTCCTCGATTCAAACATCGGCTTGAATGGATAAATAAAGACCATCAGGAAGTGTTCATTGGTTCTGAATGATTCAATCAATCTCTATTGCCGAGTGAGAGGCACTTCATAGATCTCTGGATTTGATCCCTGTTTTCAACTATCCTATCCACTGAAAAGGAAATTGGGGGTTTCCTTTGATGCCACGCGATTTTAGATAGGGCAGTCGGTGAGGCAATTGCCTCCGCTTCAGATTGGGGTTTCAAGGATAATGGCCTAACACTTTTTGATATTTCACTCTCAGACTCAGATCTAAAGGGAAAATATTAGATCTAACAAATGGACTTCATATTCATGAAATATCTTACAATTCAAATCATCCTTTCACGAATACACTTCAGATCGAGTAATGAAAACAAACTATACTCGCGTTTATCTATCATTAAGGTCATGAGAATTGTGTGCTTATTTGTTGGATTCGTCGTTGTAGCATAGTAAATACAATGAGAACAAATTAAATGAAAAATGATTGAAAGAGACTTTCCTTTAAAGATCTACTCACTTCTACCAGACCGGTGCCGAGCAAACAACCTTATTTCCATCTGTCTCTACATTTTTTTATTTATCTAGTTTAAAAAGGAAAGAAAAACCCACTAAAACCATACTCGACTCCATTAACCCTAAAATGACACTTCAAAAGTAAAAAGGTTCAAAAGAAAAATAAAGACATACATTTCATTAAACTTTTGTCGATGTATTGAGATTCTAGTTATAAATTGTGCTTTATTTTGAGATATTTGAGTGAAAATATGAATTTGATAGATGATAGGTTTTACTGAAAATTTTTCGTTCCCATTTCTAGAGACCATTTCCTTGCTTTTCCTCTTCTCTAGCAATTTCATAATAAGCTTACCTCAAGTTTGCAATCCACACTATGTTTCTTATCATTTCATGTTTCCCATTTTTTGTACTGTGAACATATAGGGTTTTTCCTTTTTAAATATAGATATTTTAGATATACTTATAGACTAGTAGTAATCCATGCGAGGTTATTGACACACTAATATTAGAATATTAGATTAGGGTTTTTGCCTTTCCTTGCCATGCCTTACCTTCCCTTTCCTTGTCTTTCCTTGCCATGCCTTGCCTTGTCTTTCTTGTCTTTCCATGCATTGGCTTGCCATGCCTTGCCTTGTCTTGCTTGCATTGCCTTATCTTGCTTGCATTGCCTTGTCTTGGCTTGGCTTGCTTGGCCTTGCCATGTTATGTCTTGTCTTGCCATGACTAGCCATGACTACCCTTGTCTTGCCATGCCTTGCCTTGTCTTGATTGCATTGCCTTGGCTTAGCTTGCCTGGCCTTGCCATGTTATGTCTTGTCTTTCCATGACTGCCCTTTCCTTGCCTTTTCTTTCCTTGCTTTCTTAGCCTTGCCTTGTCTTTGTTTTCCTTGCCTTGCCTTACCTTTCCTAGCCTAGCATAGCCTTGCCTTCCCATGTCTTTCCCTTCCTTGATTCTCTTGCCATGCCTTTCCTTGCCTTGCCTTGCTTTCCTAGCCTTGCCTTGCCATGCATTTCCTTGGATTGCCTTGCTTTGACTTGCCTTTCCTTTACTTTTCTTACTTGCCCTATGTTTCCATGCCTAGCCTTTCTTTGCCTTTGCTTGCCTTGCCTTTCCATGTGTTGCCTTGACTTGCCTTGCCTTACCTTATCTAGCCTAGTCTTCAATTGCATTTCCTTCCCATGCCTTGCCTTGCCTTATCTTGCCATGCCTTGCCTTTCCATGCCTTGCTTACCTAGCCTTGCCTTACCTTACCTTTCCATGCGTTGTGTTGCCTTGACTTGCCAAGTGTTGCATTGCGTTTCCTTTCCTTTCCCTTCCTTGCTTTGAGTTTCCTTGTCATTTCTAGCCTTGCCTTTTTTTTGCTCTCCTAGCCTTGCCTTGCCTTGTCTTGACATGCCTTGCCTTGACTTGCCTTTGCTTGCCTATCCTTTCCATGTCTTTCTCTACCTTGTCTTGGATTGGCCTGGCTTGGCTTGCCTTTCCTTGCCTTGCCTTGCCTTGCCTTCCCATGTCTTTCCTTGCCTTTCCTTGTCTTTCCATGCCTTTCCTTTCCTTGCCATGCCATGCCTTGATTACCTAGCCTTGCCTTGCCTAGTTTTTCCATGCCTCGCCTTCCCTTTCCTTGCCTTGCCTTGCCATGCCTTGTCTTCCCTTTCCTTTCCTTGTCTTTCTTTTATTTCCATGCATTGACTTTCCATGCCTTGCCTTGTCTTGGCTTGGCTTGGCTTGCCTGCCCTTGCCATGTTATGTATTTTCTTTCCATGACTAGCCTTGCCTAGCCTTGCCTTGCCTTTTCTTGCCTTGCCTTACCTTACCTAGCCTAGTCTTCGCTTGCCTTGCCTTCCCATGCCTTCCCATGCCTTTCCTTGTCTTGCATTGCTTGCCTAACCTTGCCTTACCTTACCTTGCCATACGTTGTGCTGCCTTGCCTTGCCAAGATTTGCATTTCCTTGCCTTGCCTTTCCCTTCCTTGCTTTGAGCTACCTTGCCATGTCTAGCCTTGCCTTTCTTTTTCTCTCCTAGCCTTGCCTTGCCTTTGCTTTCCATTCCTTTCCTTGACTTGCCTTTTCTTGCCTTTCTTTCCTATCCTTCCCTTGCCTTTGCCTACCTTTTCTTGGCTTGCCTTTCCTTGCCTTTCTTTGACTTGCCTTGCCTTCCCATGTCTTTCCTTGCCTTTCCTTGTCTTTCCATGCCTTGCCTTTCCTTGCCATGCCATGCCTTGCTTACATAGCCTTGCCTTGCCTAGCCTTGCCATGCCTTGCCTTCCATTTCCTTGCCTTGCCATGCCTTGACTTCCCTTTCCTTTCCTTGCCTTTCCATGCCTTGCCTTGTCTTTCTTGTCTTTCCATGCACTGGCTTGCCATGCCTTGCCTTGTCTTGCTTGCATTGCCTTGTCTTGCTTGCATTTCCTTGTCTTGGCTTGGCTTGGCTTGCCTGGCCTTGCCATGTTATGTCTTGTCTTGCCATGACTAGCCTTGCCTTGCCTTTTCTTTCCTTGCCTTACCTTACCTAACCTAGTCTTCACTTTCCTTGCAGTCCCATGCCTTGCCT
>SNQJ01S0017313.1:63875-93777 GCA_010110895.2 Picea sitchensis
CCCTTGCCTTTCCCTACCTTGTCTTGGCTTGGCCTGGTTTGGCTTTCCTTTCCTTTCCTTTCTTTGCCTTGTCTTGCATTGCCTTACCTTCCCATGTCTTTCCTTGCCTTTCCTTGTCTCTCCATGCCTTCACTTTCCTTGCCATGCCATGCCTTGCTTACCTAGCCTTGCCTTGCCTAGTCTTGTAATTCCTTGCCTTCCATTTCCTTGTCTTGCCTTGCCATGCATTGCCTTCCCTTTCCTTGCCTTGCCTTGTCTTTATTGTTTTTCCATGCATTGTCTTGCCATGCCTTGCCTTGTCTTGCTTTCATTGCCTTCTCTTGGCTTGGCTTGGCTTTCCTGGCCTTGCCATGTTATGTCTTGTCTTTCCATGACTATCCATGACTAGCCTTGCCTAGCCTTGTCTTTCCATGCATTGGCTTGCCATGCCTTGCCTTGTATTGCTTGCATTGCCTTGGCTTGGCTTGCCTTTCCTTGCCTAGTCTTGCCATGTTATGTCTTGTCTTGTCATGACTTCCCTTGCTTTTCCTTTTCTTCCCTTGGCTTGCCTTGCTTGCTTACCCTTTCCTTGTCTTTGTTTTCCTTTTCTTGCCTTACCTTGCCTAGCCTAGCCTTGCCTTGCCTTCCCATGTCTTTCC
Organism: Picea sitchensis; assembly: GCA_010110895.2. NCBI lineage: Eukaryota > Viridiplantae > Streptophyta > Pinopsida > Pinales > Pinaceae > Picea > Picea sitchensis. The sequence continues at coordinate 64,514 of SNQJ01S0017313.1, forward strand.
CTTCCTTGATTCTCTTGCCATGCCTTTCCTTTCCTTGCCTTGCCTTGATTTCCTAGCCTTGCCTTGCCATGCGTTTCCTTTCACTACGTTGCCTTGCATTGCCTTTCTTTGACTTTCCTTGCCAATTTTTTACTTGCCTTGCCTTTACTTTTCTTGCTTTCCCTATGTTTCCATGCCTAGCCTTACCTTACCTTTGCTTGCCTTGCCTTTCCATGCGTTCCTTTGCCTTGCCTTTCCTTACCTTACCTTACCTAGCCTAGTCTTCACTTGCCTTGCCTTCCCATGCCCCTCTTTGCCTTGTATTTCCATGTGTTTCCTTGCCTTGCCTTGCTTGCCTAACATTGCCCGACCTTACCTTGCCATGTGTTGTGTTTCCTTGCCTTGCCAAGCGTTGCCTTGCTTTTCCCTTCCTTGCTTTGAGTTGCCTTTCCATGTCTACCCTTGCCTTTATTTTTCTCTCCTAGCCTTTCCTTGCCTTTTCCTTTTCCTTTCCTTGCCTTTTCCTTTCCTTGCTTTTCCTTGTCTTGCCTTGCCTTGCCTTCCCTTGACCTCCAATGTCTTTCCTTGCCTTTCCTTGTCTTTCCATGCCTTGCCTTTCCTTTCCATGCCTTGCCTTTCTTACCTAGCCTTTCCTTCCCTAGTCTTGCGATGCCTTGCCTTCCCTTTCGTTGCCATGCCTTGCCATGCCTTGCCTTGCCTTGCCTTTCCTTGCCTTGTCTTGCCATGCCTTGCCTTGTCTTTGTTGTCTTTCCATGCATTGGCTTGCCATGCCTTGCCTTGTCTTGCTTGCATTTCCTTGTCTTGGCTTGGCATGGCTTGTCTGGCCTTGCCATGTTATGTCTTCTCTAGGCTAGGATAGGGTAGGCTAGGCTAGGTAGAGTAGGCTAGGCTAGGATAGAGTAGGCTAGGCTAGGTAGAGTAGGCTAGGATAGAGTAGGTTTGGCTAGGCTAGGATAGAGTAGACTAGGCTAGGCTAGGATAGAGTAGGCTAGGATAGAGTAGGCTAGGCTAGGTAGAGTAGGCTAGGATAGAGTAGGATAGGATAGGATAAAGTAGGCTAGGCTAGGTAGAGTAGGCTAGGCTAGGATATAGTAGGCTAGTCTAGATAGAGTAGGCTAGGCTAGGCTAGGCTAGGTAGAGTAGGCTAGGATAGAGTAGGCTAGAATAGAGTAGGCTAGGCTAGGCTAGGATAGAGTAGGCTAGAATAGAGTAGGCTAGGCTAGGCCAGGATAGAGTAGGCTAGGCTAGGCTAGGATAGAGTAGGCTAGGCTAGGTAGAGTAGGCTAGGATAGAGTAGGCTAGGCTAGGTAGATTAGGCTAGGATAGAGTAGGCTAGGTTAGACTAGGCTAGGTAGAGTAGGCTAGGCAGAGTAGGCTAGGCTAGTCTAGGCTAGGTAGAGTAGGCTAGGATAGAGTAGGCTAGGATAGAGTAGACTAGGCTAGGTTAGGCTAGGATAGGGTAGGCTAGGCTAGGATAGAGTAGGCTAGGCTAGGTAGAGTAGGCTAGGCTAGGCTAGGATAAAGTAGGCTAGGCTAGGTAGAGTAGGCTAAGCTAGGCTAGGATAGAGTAGGCTAGGCTAGGCTAGGTAGAGTAAGCTAGGCTAGGCTAGGCTAGGTAGAGTAGTCTTCAAGGCAATTAGAACAATATCATTTAATAAAACGCAACTATATTTATCCATAGTAGTACACAACTGCAATCCAGTGGTACACTACCACACCAAGTAGCACATAGATACTTGATCAATGACATATAATCATAATCAGTGGAACACATCCACCACAGTAGTATACATCTATTGTTCAGAGACATATAGTCTCCATAACAATCATCTGATATCAACCTGCACAGAAAAAATTGTTATGATATAAACCGAATCATCTGAACCATTCTTCCACTCACATATGTGAGATCTGGAAGAGCATCTGCCCTCAGAAATTCAAACATCAATGATGAGCTATCTGGACTATTCTTCTCAAGTAAGGAAGAATAATTGTCTTGATTTATGAACCTGGACCATTTACCTATCTGGGCCATTCCTCCGACACTAAACAAAGTGCAACCTAAGGAGAATGAATTTTCCCTAGGGAATGACTGTCGGGACCATTTCCTAAGGAAATGACTTTCCTGCGCCAACCTCCAAAATGAACCATTCTTCGAAATTGCTCACAACTGTGAACTTCGAAAGAATGATTGCCCAGCGAGGCGGACCAGTCTTTTTGATTGACCATCAAGAAGAGAGATTGTCCTAGACCATTCCCCATGTTAACCACAATGGGAAATTGTCGTCTATGGTATATCAACAATCCATCGAACCATTTTCATTACGAAAATGACCATTCAATCTGGACCATTTTCTAAACTGGAAAATGCCTGCCCGTCAGAAATCTCAACCCACTTTCCGAACTGGAAAGGAACTGCTCATCCTGGACCATTTTTTTCGAACTGAAAAATGATTGTCCATAAATCAATAACACATCAGTGCTCCCTCCCAACCTGGGAGCCATCTCTTCCTTTTTCAATAAGGAAGTTGTCTCCACGAGCTCCAGCTTGAGTACACAAACTCTTTCATCTTGGACAAAGGCTTTACCAAAATATTTGCTTATCTGCTCATCTGTGGAGATATATATTGGAGAACCACTTCTCTTTTTTGGACTTCATCATGGAGAATGTAATGCTTGATCTCAATGTACTTCGTTCTTTCTGGAACATTGGTTTTCTCTGAAGGCTTCATATAACTTTGATCATTACAGTATATCATAGTTGAATTCAACTCTTTTGTTTCATAACATCGTGGCAAGGCTTAAAATGGAACATATCCTTGTGGAACTTCTTCTGTCATCATGAGATCTTTGTCATGGATTGGTAATCCATCATCCTGATCTTCTGAGTAATTGTTCTGATACAATATCTCTGTTATAGAAAGTCTTCACCATGCTTTTGTTGTGCATTGGAGTTTCTCCACCAAGTTGTCTTCTTCCATCTTCATACAAGGGTCTCTTTCTGGTATACCTCAAAGCATTGATCTTTCTCTACATACGCTCTTTGTTCAATTATTATAGAGAATAGTCTTTGCATTCATCTGATGTCAATTCCAACCTATGGATATTGTGGATGATATAATGGCTCATGTAGAGATATATCTGGTTTACTGGAACAAGTAATCATCGTAGTCTTCTACCTCCATCTAGGAGAACCTCTAGTTTTGGATCTCGCAATGCTTACATTCATAAGTCTTTCATACACTGTTCTTCATCACAACTTTCAGTACCTCTGCTTGACTGCTTTTAGTGATTTCATATCAGGCTGGTAATCTTGTGATTGTCAATACAATGACTGGTTGTTTTGGCTTCTCTTTCTTTCTTGAAATCTTCATGTTCTTCCTCATGTTTCTCTTTAGATCTTGGGTCCATGGAGTTTTATATAGATTCCATGCTCTGAAGATTCCAGCTTCTTCCTTTTATTGTAGGATCATGGATGTGGATGTATAACCAGTGATACTTTAAGGCTTCTTTTTGAAGAAGAATTCTTCTAAAGTCAAACTAAATGCGTACTGCTTTTCATGGTTGCTACCATGCATATACTTTATCATCTTCAATGGATCATAGGGTTAGCTCCCTCCTAATCCTTGCTTCATGTATGAATGAATTCTCTTCTTTTGGTAATATATAATCAGCTCCCTCCATCTAGGAGAGTCCACGCTTTCGTCTGCATCCTTATTTCCTTCTGCAAAGTGTTACAAACCTTTTTCCAATTTCCTCTTGATTGCTGACTTCTTTCTGTCTTTACTTCTTCTAGGTTTCTTTCTGATTTTGGATTATCTTGTAGCTTGTCTTATAGTCATAGTGATAGCAGTCCTTATCTTGTTGTTCTTCCATAAGTATAGTTTCTCTTTGAACATATTTCCTTCTAAGAAATAGATATGCAATATATGTACCGAAAACATGGTATGTACAAGAACTATGAAGAGTATTGTTACCTTGTCTTAGAAGAAGAAGTATGTTTTGTCCTGCTTGGATTTCTTTGAGGGTTCCCTTTCTTCGGCAACTGATGCTTCGTGTGTTTCTTTCCTTTTCTTTAACCCGAGACAATGATTCTTGTAGTGACCATACTTTTGACAATTGAGGCATTGTATTCTTGACATATCTTTCTCTTGATTTGTTTTCTTCCTGGAGCCAAACTTCCTTTTGTTCGTGAAATCCTTGAACCTTGTTGTGAAGGCTTGATCATCGTACTTCTTTTGGGGTTTCTCTTTTGCACTGATCCTTGACTCTTCTTGAGCACARAAAGTCCAAAGTTCTTCAAATGTAGGATACTCCTTCCTTGTGTTCATGCTCGCAAAAAATGCATCCCACGTCTTGGGAAGACCATTGAGTACTATGTTTATTAATTCCTTCTCTGAAATGATCTCTTCAATATCTTGTAGTTCATCTCTTAATTGAGAGATTCTCAATAAGTATGTTGTTATGCTATCATCATCCTTCATCTTCATGTCGTGGAGCTCATTCTTCAGACTCATTACTTGTCCAATGTTTCTGACTGAGAAGAGGTTTGTTAGGGCATTGTACATCTTCTTTGATGAGTCAAGATGGGAGATGTAGGGTATCAAGTGGTCTTTTATAGAGTCCACTATGATACTCATGGAATTGATGTCACCGTATTTGAAATTCTCCATAACTGAAACGTTTTGCGGTTCCTTTTCTTTTCCTTCTTCAAACTTTGGTTCCACGATCTTTCCTTTCACGATATCCAACACTTTATTATTAGCAAGGATGAGGTCAATCCTTGTCTTCCACACTTTGAAGTTAGAAACTCCATCTAACTTGTTTTCTGACTTCATAGAGTAAGTCATGGCTGCTTTGACTTTGTCAACCCTAGATTTGACTAAAAACTCAAACTTGACGTCTTGGCTTGTTGGGAGTACTAGGAGATGCGCTAGGCTAAGGCGCACTAGTCTATCCGGAAATTAGGTCAATCTCTTCACTTAAGGTGCCTCAACAAGAGGGTTAGGGTTTCTGTAACTGCACCTGCTAGTAACCCTACTGGCAGTGCTTTGGTGACTGCTCCTGCTAGAAACCCTAGCGACAGTTCTTCAATGAGCTTAATATCTTTATGGCTATGCTCCCTTCCAGTGATTAGACTGAATGAAGGAGGTGTGGGGCCATAACCTGTTAGAATATGATGGATGTGCTTGTTTTACCATAGACAATATCACTATTGTCACCCAACCATAGGCTGAAGCCACCCTCCGAGCACCTTAACCTTGACAGAGAATCACTTCAGAAGAAAACCCTAGGCTAGATAGCCAAACAAAGGGTGGCACACCTTTCTCCAAGGATAACGCACCAAACAAGAGCTGATCAGATAGTCCAAGCCAAAACGTAATCTGCTAGCTACAGTAGCTGCAACGACAACTCTCCTCCAAAGTTGCGCACAAACTGGCTAACTGCAATGCGCACAAGTGAGCTCTGCAGTTCTGAGAATGCCTCCCAGAATGAAGACTGGCCTCCTATATTTATATTAATTCTGGCTAACTTCCTGGGCTGACTTCTCATTCTGGGTACCTATTTACTCAGTATATAATATTTCTTTTGGCCGACTTCTTCTCTTGGAGGCTAATAACCTAATACAAACTATCCCCTTGAGCCGACTTGTCTTCTAGGGTTATTAGCCAACTCATTAGGGTTTCTTCTTGCTTCCCAGAATATTCTATTCTCGTCAAGTTTACATGTGGAGGTAAATACCTCCTGCAGCTACCATAATATCAACAAAAATATCATATGAAAGAGAATACATACATACATGCATACATACACATAAAATGGATACAAACCTCTTAATGAACATGGTTTTGAGAGATGCCCATTAGATGGTTGACATGATTCTAAGAATGTAGAAAATGATTGATCCATCATTTTTCATTCTCCATCTCATTTTAAGAGGATTTGGAAAGCTATACTAGCTTATGCCTAACTTCCTTTTCAAGGACAACAACATGCCACCAAATTTTTCCCTTTTTTCTAGGAATTTTCCAACCTTGGATATTAGGCAAGCTTCTAAGAAGATCTCTTGACTACATCCCTTAGTCCAGCCAGGTCCTCCTAGTCCAAACCAATCTCCAGATGACTTTACCAGACTTTGTATTGGTAAATTCACAAGTTCACAGTGATTGATGGGGGCTCCCCCGCTGGTTTTAACACTGACTAAAGGACGCTTTGACTTCACCTTTCCACTCGCAGTTTGGTTAACTTGATCTCTCCATTGCATCATTTCTTTCTCTTTGTATTCCTATCTTGGGATGTGTTAGCACTCTGTAAATTTTGTCCGGCTGAATAGAAAAACGACAGAGGTAACTGTTTCAACCAGCTTTAGAGCTGAGGCACTAGCCTGCTCAACTCAGAGAGGGCTCTCTCGTGTCACTTGATATATCTATGGAAATTGGTGGCTAGATTTGGTTTGTTTTGGGGATTTTTAATAAATTTGTTGGCAAAGAAGGGGAGAACACTATGGGATATGGAGTCAAAATTCTGAAAGTGAATGGAAATAATGCATCGGCTGATAGAACTCTCCAGAGGACAAAGGCTAAATAAGGTGATGAATCTGAGTTATTATTGAAAAAACAAGACGTGTAGGAAGATAAAGAAGACAAATAACTGCATCAGAGCATTGCTGAAATGAATTATGAATAAGTTAAGAAGACAATCACATAGTTTAAATTGCTTAAGCCAAGAGCGTCACATGACGAATTATGGGCCTTTAAATTCTCCAATTTAAATAGAAGAAAATGTAAATGAAATGACAGGCTAAAGGAAATACGTACGATGAGAGGAAATAAAGCGTATATCACCACCCATTAGAATCTTTTCATAGAAACTTCAAAACCTTCTGCATTTGTATTCAATTCAGATTCAGAAAATTTACAAATAGAGTTCGATACAACCAAAAGGTGCTCTTGCACTTCTGCCAACATTAACTAATTCAATCCTCATAGTACTTATACAGTTTGATAAAAATTAACTGAAACTGAAACGTTTCAGCTTCTGTAACAGTTTCAGATGTCAGTTTCGGTATACGAAATGACTTACAATCAATAGCAAAAAAGAAATGTTTCACCATCATGAATAGTCTCTCTACCCGCCCGGCTGCTTTCGCTACATCTGGCCTGCTCTTCACTTCCGTTGGATCATGTAAGACGGGTGACAGCTGGATATTATTTGTTGGTTCCCAAGACATGGCATTTTGTCTTTCCCAACTGCACAAGTTCCTTCCATTGTGCATCCGAGGGGATTTCATAGTCCATCATTTCTTTAATCAAAATTTCCAGGTCGATGCACGTTGCGTAGGACATGATTGGCATGCTGACTTTCACTGTTTTGAATTTGTTCAGAATTTCAAAATCAGTAGCTAAATGTTCTACCAAGCTAGGACCTTTCATACTTTCCTCCATATCTTTAAACCTAGAATGGTCTTGTTATCGCATAGTTTGTAGCTAGGAAAGAGGCTATAAGATTCAAGGCCAAACTGGTGTAACAGGAACCTGACCCACCCAATGTCACCACGATGGGGAGGCTCTTTCTCTTTAGGGAGGTAAGGCCCAGGGGAGACGTCCCCGGTGACCTGTGGTTTTGAATATGCAAAAGGCTAATAGGACCAAGGTAAGGTTTTCCCCCCTTCACAAGTCACCACCCAAACAGAAAGTCCCGGCTAAACAACCAATAATAAAGTAAGTCCCCAATGAAGAACACCTGCCTGGAACAAGACAACAAAAAAAAATATATGCAAGCTATATTTCAATGGGTTAGTACTTCATAAGACTATCTGATGAATATATATAAGCAATTTGAAAGTAAATGTTGACGAATTCAATGTTTACAAAATAGTAATAAAAGTAATGTCACTTCACCAATAGATAGATAGAACGATGTGGCATTCAATGCAATAAATAGATACTTGACTTAATTAATTCCCTTAACTACCATTCAATTGCTCAATAAATGAAACATTGTTGCATTAAAGATGTAATAATCAAGGGTGACGTCAGCAGCTAGGGTTAGTAAGTTAGCTAGAGCTAGGGTTAGTGTAGTTAGGGTTTCAATTGAAAAGTTTTGAGAGAGTGTTTGTATCAAGTTCTTACTTCAACTTTTGAGGACTTAGATCAGTTCCTTAGGGTTTAATGGAGTCATAAATGAAGGATGCAAGAGCTGAAGGGGATGAGACTTAAAGGACTAGAGGGATAAGTTTTGAAGTGTTTCTAAAGCAAGGCTTCAAAATAATAACCTTAGGGGAGAGAGGCTCACTCCGGTGTTGCTAAAGCAAGGCCTCTATAATGATCCCAAGCCAATTTTTTGCTTGAAACCACTAACTACCACTGTGTGTTTGTTGACTATTTGTTGTACAGGTGGCTATTGATGTTTCAGCCTTAAGGTTTGTTCCAGTTATTTAAATGGTGTTCTTACAAGATCTATCCAACACATGCAAGATTACAAGAATACTCAAGATATGGGAAATACAAGCATATATCTGACCTTTATTATGAAAAGAATGAACCAGATACAATATATAGAAGATCTTGAATAGCCCTCAGATGGCTCCAATAGATAATAGATATGAGCTGCTACAAAATGGTCCCGCAAATACAAAAGATGTCTCCAAAGGCTGAATACAATCTGAAGACCCAAGGTGCCAACAATAGGTGAACGCTCAACCCCCCCTGGGATGCTGGTACGTCCTGCTGGCTGAAAGAGACCAATATTTTTGCCTAGCTGAAGGAGATGCTCAAATCATGCAAAAATCCACCAAAATTTAGATCGGGATCAAGGAAACCCCTCCCGGAAGTCTGAAGATCAAATACTCAATCCTCCTCCATCAATGGTTGAAACCCTAATGCAGTCTGCGCCCCCCTTAAGCCCTGAATAACTCAACAAGTCGTTATAAATGAAGGACACCTCCAAAACCTCTAAAACTCTTTGGAATGGTATATCGAGCTATGGAAACCCCGTAGGAGAAGTTTCAGGTCCAGATTCTAGGTAGAACTCCCTAGATCTGAGAAATACTGAATCACAGGACGTCCACCTTGCCTCAAGGTCGTCCCAATCTATAGTTGAAGATCTGATGGTGATAACTCTTCAAGAAAGCCTCTAAAATGATGGTTGAGGACCTTCAAATAGAACCCAAGTGTCGGAATACCCCCAAGCTCTCCTGATTGGCTGGATCAAACTCTTCTTCAAGTGATGGTGTGCCCCTGCTGGAAATTCCTGAACAATATGGCCTTGTTGCTTTCCTGAGTCGATAGGTGGATCTATGATGAGTGTATAATGGTGTGGGTGGAGTATGTCATCCTTGAGACCAAGCTTGGAACAAGGTGAGTGGGTCTTACACAACTGAGTTGCTCACAAGGGTGTGTGACAACAAAACCCTCAAACTGTATGCTCAAGAGAAGTAACAAGCAAATACCAAAATCCACAATGCCCAAGAAGTGCGCCCTAGCCTTCTCTTTATACTTTTTATTTTATTTTCCTGTTGAGTTAGCTTAACTCCTAGAGTTAACCCTAACTCCAACTCCAGCTCTTCTATTTCTTCATTGAGTTATCTTTTAACTCTTTTTCACCTTTTTATCAAGTCAACTTAAGAATATAACCTTAGTTTGGTTGACCTTTCCCCTCAATGTGAGACTATGGCCTAGTGGGATTGAGTTATCTTTAACTCTTTTCACCTTTTATCAAGTCAACTTAAGAATATAACCTTAGTTTGGTTGACCTTTCTCCTCAATGTGAGACTATGGCCTAGTGGGGGACACCTAGACCACTCTTCTCCAACCTCTTCATCAAGAGGTAAGTGGGGACATTACAGCTCCCTTCTTGAAATTGTTTATCCTTAAGCAATTCCAAACCTCGCCTCCCCATACCATTTGTCTTCGCTCTCCCACCGGAATCCTCAATGGGTAAGTCTTTCCACCTAATCAAATACCCCTTAATGCTTCTCTTCCTGGAGTCTTTTTCCTCGTCTAAATATTCCTTCCTTAATCAACACAAGCTATCCTTCTTCGTCCATGGGAGGCACTCGATGGGAATGGATGTGTTGTCGATACGCTTCTTTAGGTAGGATACATGGAAGACATTATGAAATTTGATCGCCTGTGGAAGCTCCATCTCATAGGCTACGACCCCTATCCTTCTACTGATCCTATAGGGCCCAAAGAAACGTATTGTAGCTTTTCTCACCGGGCTATTTTATAGAAGCCTGATTTCAATAGACTAATTCACCAAACCTCAAAAAGTATGCTCCACTCGTTTTATCCGCTTGGATCTTTTGCCGGTTTTGTGTTTCTATAGATGATCCTCCCAACCTCGTAGGATGTTCCATTCTATTGTGCCTTAACTCGCACTATTGGTGCCCTGTTGTCCCCAAAGGCAATATCCATAAAGGAGATTGGATCATAGCTATATAAATCTCTCTAATGGTGTCATGCCTATGATTACATGATGTGGTGGTGTTGTAGCAGATTCTCCCAAGTGCAAACTAATTCGACCCATGCTTCTCAGTTGTCCCACGTAATTTCTAAGCGTAGCCTTCCACCCATTTGCTGGACTATTTCTACTGCTCGCCTAAGGGTGATGGTTGGTGCTAGGGGTCAATGTCATGCCAACTAATTTGAACAACTCCTATTAAAATGTAATCACTAATCTAATATCCCCGCCATCGATAATAATGGTCTTTGTAGGTCGTGTAACCCTAATACCTTCTCTCTCTCAAAAAGTTCTAATTCACCGGTGGTTGGTACTAAGTTTGTGGATATGGGCGCTAGCAAACTCACAACCTGTCCACTACTACAAAAATGAAGTCCTTCCCCTGTGTTCTGGCAAGCTATGATGAAATCCATGGATATGCTTCCACTTCAGGTTCTGAATGCGGTTGCTAGCCCTACGGGTGAGTGTGCTCATCCTTTTACCCCTCTCGCATGTAGTGCAGCATTCTTTGACATGCTTAATCACATCTTCCTTGAGGCCCTTCCATGAGAACCTCTCTCTCACCTATCTGTACGTCTTACTAATCCCTTGGTGTCCTGCCACTGGTGAGTTATGACATGCGTGTAATACCTTGGCTTTGAAAGCTAATCCAAGAACTAAGAAAATTCGGCCCTTGTAATAAATGAGGTCCTTCATGACTCTGAAGTTATCATCCTGTATCTGTTCGTACAATAGCTAAAAAGTGAACTGATCCTTTGCATATTCCACCACCAAGTGGTCCTTTCAGTCAACTGACATACCTGTCATGGAAAAAATGGATGGCCTCCTAGATAATGCATCCGCTACTGCGTTGTTCTTCCCTTTGACGAATTCAATGTCAAAGTCGTAGGCCTGTATTTTTCTTACCCATTTTTGTTGCCTTTCATTCAAATCCTTCTGCTCCAATAGGTATTTAAGATTGTTATGGTCTGATTTGACCACAAACTGTGCACCTATCAAATATTGTCGAAATTTGGTTAGTGCATGCATGATAGCCAACATTTATTTGTCATAAATGATGTAAAGCAGTTCAGGGCCCCTGCGTTTCTGACTTTCATAGGAAAGAGGGTGCCTATTTTGCATCAGTACGACCCCTATACCTTCCCCTGAGGCATCACACTCCAAGGTGAAAGGTAGGCTGAAATCTGGGAGGGCTAGAACTGGGCATGTGCTCATTACCTTTTTCATTTTCTCCATCGTAGCTTGAGCTTTTTCACTCCATTTTAAATCCCCCTTTTTGGTCAAATCGGTCAAGGGTGCACACAGTTTAGAAAACCCTTTGACAAATTTTCTGTAGTATGTGCATATGCCTAGGAATCCCCTTAACTCTATGAGTGTCTTCATAGTAGGCCACTTGATAATGGTTGTTATTTTCTCCTGATGTACCTGCACCCCTTTTGCGTGTCCCAAGTAGACCACCTCTGTCATCCCAAACTCACACTTGTATTCCTTAGCATATAGTGAGTGTTCCTCTATGATCGATAAGATTTGGTCCACATGTCGAAGGTGTTCCTCCCACGTCTTGCTGTAAATGAGAAAGTCATCAAAGAATACTAGCAAGTGTTTCCTTAGTTGTTTGTTGAACACATGGTTCATGCAATACTGAAACGTGGTTGGGGAATTGGTTAACCCGAAGGGCATTACCAAGAACTCATAATGGCCGTAGTGACACCTGAAAGCCATTTTTGAGATATCCTCCTCCCTCATCTTGATTTGATGGTAGCCAAAACGAAGGTCAATTTTTGTGAAGTAGATAGCTCCATGTAGCTCATCAATCAACTCATCAATCTTGGGTATAGGGTACTTGTTTTTTATCATGTTTTTATTCAAGGCCCGGAAGTCGATGCACATCCTCATCGTCCCATCCTTATTCTTGACCAAGACTACTGAAGAAGAAAAAGGAATAGAGCTTGGCCTGATGTGCCCCATGCCTAGAAGCTCCTTGATGGCCTTCTCTATCTCATTTGTATACTTCCTTGGATGCCTATATGGTGTGGTGATAACTAGTTTATCCCCTGCCTCCAGTTCAATAATGTGCTCAACCCCCCTGTTTGGTGGAACACCTATAGGAATCAGCGCAAACACCTTATGGTGCATGTCAAGGATCTCTTTGATCTTTGGGGTGTAGTGCACTTTACCCTTCTCATCCACACGTGTCGAAATCCTACATTCAGCTACATACACAATTTCTTCTCTCCTGAAGATAGCTTCCATCCTCTTGGTCGTAACCACCTTAGCAGAGTTACCTGTCATGCCTCTGAGCATGACCTTTTGTCCTCCTTCCTCTACAAAGGACATCTCCATGGTCTTGTAATTGGTGGTAATAGGCCCTAATGTGTTGAGCCACTGTACCTTTAGGATGATGTTAGTGTTCAGAAGGTCCATCACATAGACGTATTGTACTATCTCATGCCTTCCCAAGGTGAGCTTCATACCTGGAATGTATCTGTCATAGGGAATAATACTACCACCTGCTACTTCTACCTTGAACCCTTCAATTTCTATTGTGGGTATATGTCTCCTCTTCAACAATGCTATGTCAATGAAGTTGTGAGAGGCTCCCCCATCAATCAATACAGACACTCTCTGTCCCTGCAAGACCCCTCTCATCCTGAAGGTGTTGAATTTGGGCACCCCATTGATAGATGCCAAGGTGGACTTCCCCCCATCCATATTATCCTGTTATAGAATCTCCTCTTTTGTTGCCTCTGTGGTTTCATCCTCTATGTTCTGTATTTGACCATAATCTTCCTCCTCCTCATTGTCTAAAGTAACCTCTATGTAGTGTACCTAGCCACGTCCCATGCACTTGTGTGATGGATTTTGTTTCCGTCCTTATACACACTTGCAAACGTGAGCTTAGTCCTACTCACTTAGTGTGTCCTCGGAGGCACAATGCCTAGGTTCAAAGTCCACACTGTCACTTTGACTTGAACCTCTTCCATCTAGGCTAAATCCTAGGGAAGCCAAGGGGGGTAGCCCTAGTTACTAGATGAGGTAAAGAGTTTTAATGTTCTAGGAGTTGGTTTTAATTGGTTAAAAGGTCCGGGGGAATCTAGCCTAAGATTTCAATCAACAAATGCAAGATGCAACTATCTAAGTATGAGAGTCAGACCTTTTCCTAGGGAAACTAAGACTAGTGCCTAAGATTGGGCAATGGGATCAACTAAGTTAAGGGGATGTTCGTTACCAGATAATTACAAGTTACAAAGTATTATAACAAGATAGATACAACTAGATACAAAGAATATATCAGATACACAGATTAAGACTAGATACAAGATATACAATATACTAACAAGTTTACTCGCATGTGCAGGAATTAAAGATACTCGATATAAAGCAAAGCACTCAAGACCCAGTCAAGAGAATGCCTCCAGGTGGATGTGCACTTCTTGAAGGATCACACCATAAATACAGAAGCCAGATAGATGAAAGCTTGAAAATGCAAAGTATGTTCTAGATGACGAAAATATAATCACTTAAAGATTTATTCTACAACAGATAAATTAACTTGTGTATGAACGTAGATTGAAAGACAGTGAGACCAGTGAGCTTTCAAGTGTGTAACTGTATTGTTGGTGTTGTAGATTGAAAATTAAATTAAGTGATGAAGTGTGAGATTAATTTTATCCCTATCTAGGTGTCAACCCAAAATTCTCCTCCCCCTGTTACCAAGTGGTTGTCAGATGCTCAAGAAGTGAGGCAATGAGGCCTACCCTAGCTTCACAGGTCAACCCTAAGGCCGAGTACTCCGAAAATATTTCCGTGGATTTCCTCAAAACCCCAGTTTTTAAGTGGCGAAGATGGTGAGTTATGGTGTCCTATTAAGTCTAATTAATAAATTTTAGACCTATGAGCTAAATAAAAATGTGATTGAGTGCTTGTAGCTTGCTCAACATAAGATTGCCAAAATACTGAAAAATGAAAGATGTGAAGGCTAAATCCCTTAAACCAAGAAGTTGCAAAATGAGTTCTTAAGTGTTGAGTTATTGCGTGTAAATGTTAAGAACTGAAATTGTTTTGTGAAATTGAGAACTGTGAAAAAGAAGGTTGAAGCCTTTGAACCAAAAGATTGCAAGTTGAAAGCTTTAATGTGATTATTGCATGTGAAATATAAAGCAAAGTAAACAACTTGCGGAAAGTAAGAAGATTGATTAAGCCCTTAAGATATAGATACTTGCATGCATGTACATAAGATGGAAGACTTAAGAAACAACTGCTTGCATGTAAAGTAAAAGACGGAATCGAAAAGTTAATTAACCAATTAGCGCATGCATGTGTGATGGGTGAAGCTTTAAGAAATTAAAGATTGCATGCAAGGTAAAATAAACTGAAAGCAAAAGATCCACAGTTCCTCCACGGGCTCTAATATAGCATATTTTATGAGATCTACTCTAGATTATTTTAAGTTAAGCATGCATGTAGAAATCATGACTAATCTATCTAAGCTTGCAAAGTAAGGACTGAAAGGAAAGAAAGCCGCTTGGGTACAACTCCTTCGGGCTTGCGTTTACAGTATTTTAGAGTAGATTGGGAAGAAGAAAATGTTACCCAGTGAGAGGAGTTGTTTGGAGTGTGTGTTGTGCATGTGATTTGGGCAGAATTCCCTCTTGTCCTGGTAATAACCTGCAAAAATCAGCGAGCTATTGCTTGCTGATTTGAGCTGCAACACACTCAAAAAGTCAATGAAATTTTTGTTTTTAGGCATAAATTTCTTACATATGTAAACCAGAAAATTATACAATTTTAAGTGACCTATCTAAGCATATCAGCTACCAAAATGAGGAATGAGAGAAGGTGAACAATATCAGAAATAATTTGGAGTGTAAGTGAGAAGTAAGGGTAAATCCATGCTTGGACTTATCCCAATATCCTCTCCTTGAAGTGTCCTGCAAAGCTCAAACAAAATGTGAGACAAAGATAGATAATGATGACATATATTAATAATCAAAACTACTTTCAATCATTAGTAAATGCAAATCAGATAAGCTAGCAATTATACAATCACTAAACTTAGTTAAGTAAACTACTTTACCCAACAATCTACCTATAATCACACAAATATTTTAAAAAAAATGATTTCACCTCATATGCATGCAAAGAGCCCAGACAAATATTGAGATCCATGTATCCTCCAAAGCATTTCCTTTATTATCCAAATGGAAGAAGTTGTAGCAACTAATTACTACAAGTTCTTCAAGAACCACACCAATGAAGAAAAGTGACAATAGTGATGAGAGAGGAAGAGAATAAGATAGTGAGAAAATAGTAGCATAACAGTGCAATAATGAAAGGTAAAGAATGGGGGAGTGAGGGGTTTATTAAATAGCTTGAGAAGCCAAGAAGACCCCTCATGGATCTTCAACAAGTGTCAAACATCCAAGGGACAACTCAAAGAGGAAAGCCACCAATGAGATGATAGGCTTTTAGGTTGAAGGAAATGGAAAAAGAGTTGGATGGGTGAAGAAGGCAAGGCAAGAGAAAATATACTTGGAAAGTGAGGGAGGCGTAATAAGAAAGAGGAGACCCACGTATGGGTTGAAGCAGGAGATCCAAGATTTCATTCCACTTTTACTGAGATGTTTCCATCTCTGCATGAGACACTTCCCAAACAAACTGAGGATAAAGCGTGAGTTTGAGGGAAAGCGTGTGAGATATGGGAAAGAGCGTGTGAGTGGTTGAGGGAATGTGGGAGGAGTGCATGGAAAATTCCTAAAAGCATGCGATTGGTGGAAGATAACCATGCACTAATGAAAGCAATGTTCCAAATTAAAAACAAGGAAGTTTCCACGTGAATGTGAGGGTGACGTGAGGTTGACTTGGAGGGATGCGTTGGAGTTGAAGTTGGAGTGTGGAAGGAGTGTGGAGTCCACACTCAAGGATGATGTGGAGGGAAGGAGCGGCATGAGTAATGGAGAAGGGGCCCACGACTTAATTAAGGGGAGTTTTCAACTCTTAAGTGGGAGTGGGGACGAAAATTCATAAAGGAAAGCGTGGGTGTGAGGGAAACGCATGAGGATTAGAGTGGATGCGTGAGGGGTAGGAGTGTGACATGGATGGGAGAGGTATGCCCAATAGGGGAGAGGGACCCATAACTTATTTATTAAATGATTTATTATATCAAATGTGGGAGAGGGGAGACGTACTCTCAAACGGGGACGTAGGCTCAAAGTGGAAAATTAAAATGAAAATTAATTAATAATTAAAGTTGGGTTTAAAAGGTGGGTAATGGTTAGGAAATGTTAGGTGGGTCCCTCTCATCATTATTTTCCACTTACTTCAATTGATTTGGTCTATTATTACAAAATTGACATTTTCCCATGTCCTGGGTTTGGCAATTAAAACCGCCATTTTCCTAAAAAACTCCTAAGTGGACAAAAAACCTAGCAAAACTCGTCTGATTGAGTTGAAACTTGGTCCATGGGTTCAGGGGGTCTCATTATTTTTATTTTGAGTATAAATACCCCTATCAAAAATATTGGGACCTAATTTTTACATTAATTACCCATAATTAATTAATTAATTCAGAACCTTAAAAAAAACCTAGCTATACTTGACGGAATTCCACGAAATTTCGCGTGCTATCTTACATGGTCATTTACAACATTTATAAACACTATCTACCTAGGAATAACTTCATTAGAATGCTTTTCACCACTTTGGAGGATTTATTGGGTGGGAGTGAAAAACTCAAGGGAGATTAACCCGGCTGGTTAGGCCACATTAACCTCCTGAGGATAAAAAACACTCAGCGAAAGGGACTCTCCTAATGAAGAAACCCTAAGGAAACTGACCTAACATGATCCATGTAGACCTATTACATTATAAACCCGCACAGGGGTGCGGTAATCCCGCTTACAAAATTTTGTGCTGGAGGCATAAATTGCCTAGTAGAACCAAACTGTCTTTGACATACTAGCATCTGATGATGCATTTCTTCATGATACATGGAGTTGACCCCCTAGTTGAAGAGGCGGTCAACAAGTTCCATGGTTCTTTGCATGTGAAGCAGAGTTGCTTCCTCCTTAGTTCCCTCCTGGTGTTGTCATCTATTTTTCCATGACCCCTGTCAAACCCCCTTGGATCACGTCCCCCTGGGTTCACAGGAGGTCTTTGATCTCTTCCTCCAGTGTTAACAGGTGGTCTAGGAATAAGTTTTGGTTTGGAAGCTGGCCCTAGGTCCCTGGTCCTCCAAATAGAATCCTGTAGACTGGTGGACTTGAAAGACTTTACCCAACCCCTCAAGGTTTCCATCAACCCTTCAGTAAACAACATCATAAGTCTGGTTGGTGAGATGTCTTGCACCATGACTGCTAGTCTCTAAAATTATTCAATGTACACCTCTGGTGCACCTGTCTGTCTGAGTTGTGTGAGCTCCCTGAAATGCATCTTTGTATCCCCCTGATCAAAATGGTCAATGAGACTATGAGTGAAGTTTGTATATTCCATGATCTGATTGTGGCCTATTCCCAAAATATTTGGATCATAAAGGAATTCCACGCATCATTAGTTGGGCAGCAACATATGATGTGTGGAATCATGATGGAATTCGATGCGTAAATTTGAAATGAATGATTTCCATGCAGCATTAGTTGGGTAGCCAATGGACTATAAGATGGACACGATGCAACATTAGAATCCTTTTAATTCGAGATTGGTCTCACACCTTGGCCCACCCACATGAATGCATGCAATCATTCAATTTAACACATTTGGAATGAGAACTTCTAGAATGTTAGAACAAACTTTTGGAATTCAAATTTTACCGTTCGGGCAGGAAGCAATCCCATATAATAAGCACATTCTGAATTTGAATCCCATTCCTACGCTTCGCTCCATGCTTCCTCGAGTTGTCTAGGCAAAGGCAGAGCTTTATCTCCATGGTCGTGGTAGGGTTGGTGAAGGCAGAGGTCCATGGTCGTGGTCGTGTTGGTGGCTTCCAACGTGACGCACCTCAGATGGCAGGGCGAGGGCGACTTCCAATATGACGTACCTCAGATGGCAGGGCGAGGGCGATGTTATTTTGGATGATGGTGCGGTACCTCAGATGGAAAGGAAAGGATTTTTTGGAACTAAGATAAGTACATTTTCCCTTTTTTCCTCTGTTTCTTCTTTACCATTCTTTTTCCAAGATTTTTTTTAAAAGCGACATAGATGCTTGGCTCAAAGCCATTTTTAATTATATGGCTATGAACCCTCTTTCCCTTTGTTAGGGATCTGCTATTTCCACACTCCAGCAAGTGACGAACATAAATATTAGAATCCACCTGAACAAACCTACAATATGTAGAATTCAAAACACCTATATCATGGCTACTTCTTCCCTATTCTTCTTTGGGTTTTTCATTGAGAGCACAACCAATCTATGTATGCTTGTTCGTCCAGTACCTATTCTCTAGATGAATCACCGATGTACTCAAAATGCTTCTTTGAGTATGAAGATGGTGTCCGAGGTGTTTTAACAAAGTGATATTCATAGCAGCCAGTGCCATTCATTTTATCAGGATTTTACTTACACCATATAGCTTGGTTTTCTATTCTGTATACAAACGTATGAGTCTAGATTTGTATAATTCATAATTGAGTTTAGATGTTTGTTTCCTACGCAGTTTTTTCTTAACTCTCCTTCCAATTTCTGAGATTAATTTCATATTACTGCAATTACTCGTGTTGTTTATCCTCTGATTATGTTATCTCTCCTTCCAATTTTTGAGATTAATTTCATATTACTGCAATAACTCGTGTTGTTTATGATTCCCATCATCTTTATCTTGGAGTCCTTTGATTCTGTTATTTATTTTTGAATAAGTTGCTTGGAGTCCTATGATTTTGTTATTTATTTTTGAATAAATTGCTTGTTGTTATATAAACCCTTCAATAAAACCCTCCATCTTTAAATAAAACCCTCTTGCCATCAATTTTAGATATAACTTTCTGACGCTTCTCGAATCTCTAATCTTTGTTAGACGCTTCCTTGACTTTTTGTACTCTAAACCATTAAGGATGAAGAAATTGTTTTGTTGATGATTGTTGACCGCCGATTTAGCACCAGTGGTCAACTCATGTGCCATGAAGAGATGCATCGTCAGATGCAGTATGGTTGAATACCTTTGGTTCTACAGGGTTGTGTTTGGCCCATCACTTATTTTTGTATTTGGAATTTCCGCACCCCTGCGTGGGTTAATAATGTAATAGGTATGCATGAGTCATGTCTAGGTCAGTTACCTTGGGATCGGTTCACTGGGAGAGTTCCATTCACTGAGGGCTTTGTATCCTTAGCATATTAGTAGGTTTTTCAGCCTTACTGATTTCCCTTGAGTTTTTCCCTCACACTTTACATATGTCCTCCAAAGTAGTGAACGATGTTCTAGTGGGATTATGTTTTGGTAACTATATAGGGAATTCATTGTAAATGACCATGAAAGACATCTTAGAAAGTTTCGCGAAATTTCATCAAGTCTAGGTTAGTTTTTTTTAATTAATTAATTTTTAATTAAATTTCCCTAAGTTTGGAGGTTTAATTATTTAATTAATTAATTATTTTGGAGCAATAATTGTGAAAACTAGGTCTTTGGACTTTTGATAGGGGTATTTGTGCTCAAAATAAATGGAATATCACCCTCTACATACATGGACCAAGTTTCATCTCAGTCGAACAACTTTATCCATGGGTTACTCCACTCGGAGTGTCAGTCAGTCTAAAACAACAATTTTAATTGCTAAAGTCCAAACATGGAAAAAATGTAAAATTGTAATAATGAGTTTAGAGGATGTAAAATGATGGAATAGAGGTTAGAGAGACCCTCCCTAAGCATAACATAACCCTCCCAACCTTTTCCAACCTATTCTAACCCCTTTCCCACCTTCTACACTCAAAAGTCACACCCCCCTAGGGGGATTGACGTTTTTCCTTGGTGGAGGTTGTTGTGACTTATTTGGGGCCCCCTATCATGAGTTATGACTCACTTTAACCCCCACATAACCTCCTAGGGTGATCCCACTCCTTTTTTCTCATTAATTCCCCTCCATTCCTTCATTTTCGCCCTTTTTTTGCCCCCTCCAAGAGGAGTTACGCCCCCCTCTTCTAGAAACTCCACAAATGAAATTTTTTTAAATTATTTGAGACCTCTCACCTTCCTTGGCATCAATCCCAAGGCCTACCACACCTCTTTGCTTGATCCCAACACCTCCTACATTTTTCTACACCCTAGATCTAGCTTTCAAACCCTAGATGGTGTGCCCTAGCCTTGAGATCTACTCTTATTCTTGGTGGTGGACACTTGGCTTAGATCAAAGAGAGGTAGGTTTACCTCTCCAAGTATAAATAGGTCTCCTTTCTCACTCCCAACTCACCATATCTTGAGCTATTGTTATGCTACTTGATTTTCCTCTCTCTCTCTCTTGTCATTTCATTGATTCTTATTTCATTCTTGCTCTAGGGTTTTGGAGTATTCCTCTCCAAGATCACTTCTTTGGTTATAATATTTTGGAATCTTTGGGGGACAACAAGAAGGGTAATGTGTATGCTTGCTATTATTATGCATGGGAGGTAATATTGTTTAATGTTCTTTCTTATTTCTTGCAACACTAGATCTTATGTAAAGTGTTATCTAAGTAGGCTTGGTAGTGCGTATGCCTATTGGTCTATATATCTTGATGTATGAATTAAATTGAAGTGTCATTTAGTATCATTACATCAATGTGTTGTCTCTTGTATGCTAGGGTTTGAAAGAATATTGCAGGTTCACCTTCAAAGTTTCATTGGGAACTCGTTCTAGAAGGGAAGGGTCACTTGAAGATTTTCTACACTCCAACTATCTAGATCTATTACTTTTCTCTATATTTTTGTACATCTACATCGTTTTCAGCTAGCATATATTGGTTTAGATAGGTCAAAATAATTTAAAATCTATATCTTGTCTTGTGGAAATTTCTTGTCCCAAAAGGGCAAGGGTTTCCTTAACATTGTTTAGTTGTGTGTAGCCATCCTAGCAAGCAAAGCTTGTTGTTCTTACAAGTATATTAGATCTGATTGGAGGCTTTTGGCTGCCCCAAAGAGACACACACAACACTTCAAGACCCCTTGGGGGAGTTTGGTAGGTATCTCTAACCCCCTCTTGTCTTTTTCTAGCCTAGAAGTGCACTTTTTTCCTTTTATTTGTTTGTTTGTTTGAGATTAAGGTGTAAGAGGGGAAGTGGTATGGCCTCACCTCTTCTTTAAGCTTGTGGGTAGGTAGGACATAGGCTAGATCTAGCTTTCCTTTCCATTTTTCTGATTTTTCTAGCTTGGCCGCAAGGTTTAGAAGGTGAGGGCACCTTCTCAACCTTGACGTGGGGTTTGCTTGATTAGTTTGTAGATAAGTTTTCTTATTAGTTTACTTTCCCTCTTGCTCGTCTCTCATTGGTTTTCCCTAATAACTAAGATCTAAAAAACACTTAATCTAACTAAGCTAAGATAACTTAATAACCTACCTAGTTGGGAAAGGAACACCCCAAAGAGGTAAGGCTAATGTGTTAATGCTTCAGTTTACATGTGATGTGGTTGATCTAATGGTTTAATG
This sequence comes from Picea sitchensis, assembly GCA_010110895.2. NCBI lineage: Eukaryota > Viridiplantae > Streptophyta > Pinopsida > Pinales > Pinaceae > Picea > Picea sitchensis. The sequence continues at coordinate 86,581 of SNQJ01S0017313.1, forward strand.
TTCTTATTGCTTATGTTATAGATCTAATCTCATCATCTTAAGCCCATTGGGCAACACACTTAAAAACTTATATTGGGATCTCGCTTAATTTTATTTCAAGCTCATAATCTCTCTCTTAAGCACATATTTTAATCTTAATGCTTCACACATCTTAAAGTGATTAACAAGTAAATACTTCATTGGTTCATTGTGTACATCTATTGGTAGCCACGTCTTGGGCTTTGAATGTGTTGAATGGTTAAGTTGGCAAACACTTAAATTTTCTTTATCTCCTTAAGGCAAGATGTTCATGCCATTTATCTATTGTTTCTAAGCAAGCTCCTTTTAATGTGCATGTGATAATATTTATTTCTTTCAGCCATCTATTATTTTTCTTTACATGTGTTGATTCACTCATTGATTTAAGCTTAAGCAACACACTCATTGAGCAAGTAACAGTTTCGTCCATCTCATTACTTTTCACTTAAAAGGTACTTTAAAACCTTCTAAACACTCTTTAAATCACCTAAAAGTCTACCTAATTGTTATATATACTTAATAGACTACTTTAGGGTACCTTAGACCACCATATAAAATGGGTTTGAGGAAAAAAACGGAGGGTAGTGGCAGGGGACTGTCCCATGGTGCACCAAGTGTGTGTCCTCTCCGGGAAGTACTCTTACTGTCAGGGCTAACTGGTTCTATTAGAGTTGGCCTCATTGCCATACTATCTTGAGTGTCCAACAACTATTTGGAAATAGGAGGAGGAGGCTTTAGTGAAAGCTAACAAAATTTGTAAATCTTAAGAAAATCCTAATTATTAAACCCTTGGCCCAATCTAATAGAATACTTGGGAGGCTTAATAATTAAGAGTGTAGATTGTCTCCAATACTTTTCATAATAGTTGTGTTTAATTCTCTTAAACTTTGGAATCTGTTGATGAAGTAATGTATTGATGATAATCTTGTGTAACTGGTGATGTGATTTGATGCTTTAACTCCTTTATATCCTACACACATTGAACAAATGTTTGGTTAGTTTGCTATGTGTAAATTGTAATTTATCATTCTTTAGCTTGTAAATCTTGTAAGTAAATGTACATGGTGTTCTTTTATTGAGTTATTCTTTCTTGTAAAATTGTAACTTGTAATCTTTTGTAATAAACAACCTTTGAACATAGTTGACCCCTTGCCCAATTTTTAGGCACTAATCTTAGTTGACCTAGGGAAAAGGCTTGCTTCTCATGCTAACCCTTGCATCTTGCATGGTTGCCTTAGCATCTTAGGATTAGAATCCCCTCTAACCTTAAAAAACTACAGCTAACTCCTAGAACCTAACTCTAACACATCTAGTAACTAAGGTCTACCCCCTTTGGCTTCCCTAGGAGTAAGCCTAGATGGAAGAGGTTCCAGTCAAAGTGACAACGTGGGCTGTGAACCTAGGCATTGTGCCTCCAAGGACACACTAAGTGAGCCGGACTTAGATCACGTTTGCAAGTGTGTATAAGGACGACAACAATGATTTTATTACCTCCATTTAACCCATCATTTTAATGGATTTTGTTTTCAATTTAACTAAGGTGGCTTTTGGTGATTTTTTTTGTATTCGTAGCTTGGTGATTTTTTTGTACGCATCAGCGAATCTTGGACGCAACTGAATTTTTTTGTATTCGTTGCTTGTTATTATGTCAAGAATGAATCTTCCGTCCACAAAAATTCGCAAAGATGATAAACCTGTGCTACCCTTTTCCATCAGACCAGCCACACTCCATTTCGGTGCTCTCGATTTTCATGCCTGATTGCACCAAGAATGTTGACAATTTATCTTCGCACCTTCCATTTCATTTCTAGCTTTTTTTTTTTCAGGATTAGTGATAGACTAGCCCACCCCTGGAAAATCTACAACACCTGATAGACATGCGAAAAGATGGGGTCGCTCTATCGCCAATCATCAACCTATCCATTCGGTTCCACCCCAATTCCGAAATCGAAATTAACGATAAACCTGCCTCGGCCCTCGCCCCTGGGAAACCTGAAGCACCATGACCAGACAGACAGACTTGCAAGTTGGTTCGGTGCTTAAGATTTTCCATATCACTCCTCCTTCCCTCCTATTCCGGCCTCACCCATTTTTCGTTTTTGAGTTCACTATCCCGTTTTTCATTTTTGAGTTCACTATTTTAATGTAATTAGATTCTTTCTTCCTTTTGAAATTACAATTAACGATAGACCTGCCCACCCCTGGACAAACTTGAATCACCAAACAAATTTATAAGCATGTAGGGTGATTAAGATTATCAGTACGCCCTCCTCCTTCCTTTCCGGCCCCACTCGTTCATTTTTTTGGTTCACAACTTTCAATGTAATAAAATCCCTCGTTCTGATACGCCCTCCTCCTTCATTTCCAGCCCCACTCGTTCATTTTTTTTGGGTTCACTTTGGCTTCGTGAATCGGGATTCTCCCTCATGCTACATAAAGTCGATCAACCCTACCATTTTTTTTTGTCCATTTGTGCCCACTCTGAGTTTAAGATGGCTTCCACGCGCACTTGTCTTTTTCTTTTTTGATTTGCATTAGTTTTTACCTAAAAACTAATATTTCTGTAGAAAAATTGTTTATTTTCCTATCATAAAAATGTAATAAAATTTTAATGAAAAATTTAAATATTAAGAGAGTTTTATTTTAATGTTTTATATTAAAACTTGCCAAACAATATTTTGATTTTTTTTTATGTTTCTTAAAATAATTTAAAATATTAAAATTTAATCAAAATTTAACAACCAAAAAAAATATTTTAAGACAAAATGAAACCATATTATTTACAATAATAATTTATATGATTTCATTTGTCTTTCTTGTCATTTTCATTGGGTTTAGTCTAAAGGTTCTAATTTTTTATTTTTTTTTCAATTATTAGTAAGCATGTAAGGTGATTAAGATTAGCAATACGCCCTCCTCCTTCATTTCCATCCCCACTCGTTCGTCTTTTTTGGGTTCACAATTTTCGATGTAATAAAATCCTTCCTTCACTTTGGCTTCGAGATTCTCCCCCCTTATGGTACCAAGAGACCGATCGACCCTACCATTTTGTCTCCATCTGTGCCCACTCTGAGTTTAAGATGGCTTTCACACGCAATTGTCTTTTTATTTGCATTTGTATTTTTGGCTAAATGGAAATTTGAACCCAAACATTGATTTGGTACATAGACCCACATGGAATCATGTAAATTTGATAGACATTTTTTAAGACGATTAATATTTCTTTCGAAAATTTGTTTCTTAGTAATAAGACAAAATGAAACCATATTATTTACAACAATTTATATGATTCCATTTGTTTTTCATGTCATTTTCATTGTGTTTAGTCTAAAGGTTCTAAGTTTTTTAATTTTGGCAATTATCAGTGGCAACATAATTGTTGGTGAAATCAAAATTCACATTTGTTTTTAATACATAAATGGATTCACTTCATCAAAAATCCCTAGGACATCCAAAATATATAATCTCAACAAAATTATGGATAAATTTTCTGAATTTCCCCTTTACACCCACTTCTTCTCATTTATGTCTACCTTTATTTACACTTACGATCACTGCCTTTTTGAGGATCATGGAGGTTCCTAGGGTGATCAATCCATGGTACCACCAATCATGAGCTTTGAAATCCAAGTGCATGGTGGCAAACTTGATGGCTTCCATCTCTCTCATGGGGTTAAGTTGTAGATAAGTATCTAGCTTATGTACCCATGCATGTGCTGTCATTTTGGCTGTTCCATCAAAGTATGGGATTTCTATCTTGCCCATCCTTCATTCCATATCATAATTGCTTCCGTGATTTGGCTTAGGTTTATTTCTGAACTTAAGCTGGTAGTATTGGTCCAAGGACTTCTGTCTCTGAATTCCCAAGTCTAGCTTATGGTACTCCCTGGTACACTGAACCATATGCTCAAGAAAATCATCCACCTGTTCTTGTTGTGACTGTCCATCTATGAACGTGGCTAAGTATGGTCTAGGAGTATCCGTACTACCCATTTTCCCATGTGGGGTGCCCCCTCCATGGCTCCCCTCTAACTGATGATAGGAAATCTGCTCAGGGTTATATATGGGAGCCTTCTCTGGGTTGTACCTGTTCCCCCCTTTTGAACCACCAGTCTCTCTGTTTCCATATATATTTGGTCCTTCCCCCTTATGAGTTATCTGCAGTAATAGATCGGCTATCCTAGTCTGGTTCTCGTCCACCTTCCTTAGGTTATCATCTACTTTTTTCAAGGTCTTAGTAATTTTGTCTTGTCTTGTGCGGGTTATGTCATAGTTTACCTATGGTGAATGACCAGTTTACTTTTTGTTTGGTTTATGGATTTATTGAATTCTCTTGCCAAGTAAGCCAAGCCCTGGGGTTCACCTTCCTCACCTGAACCCTCCATTTCGACCCCTGTTTCACTTACCTGTTTCTTCTTTCTGCCCATGTATATACCACTGTATCGATGCATGCACTAATCCTCACAGGCTGAGAGGATCAGAGCTCTAATACCACTGTAATGATCGCAAGACAATTTTTTGCTTGAAACCACTAACTACCACTATGTGTTTGTTGATTATTTGTTGTGCAGGTGGCTATTGATGTTTCAGACTTAGGGTTTGTTCCAGTTATTTAAATGGTGTTCATACAAGATCTATCCAACACATGCAAGATTACAAGAATACTCAAGATATGGGAAACACAAGCATAGATCTAACCTTTATTATGGAAAGCATGAACCAGATATAATATAGAGCAGATCTGGAATAGTCCTCAGATGGCTCCAATAGATAATAGATATGAGCTGCTACAAAATTCTCCCGCTAATACAAAAGATGTCTCCAAAGGCTTAATACAATCTGAAGACCCAAGGTGCCAACAATAGGTGAATGCTCAACCCCCCCCCTGGGCTGCTGGTACGTCCTGCTGGCTGAAAGAGACCAATATTTTGGCCTAGCTGAAGGAGATGCTCAAATCATTCCAAACTCCACCAAAATGTAGATCGGGATCAAGGAACCCCCTCCTAGAAGTCTGAAGCTCAAATACTCAATCCTCCTCCATCAATGGCTAAAAACCTAATGCAGTCTGCGCCCTCCTAAAGCTCTAAATAGCTCAACAAATTGTTCTAAATGAAGGACACCTCAAAAACCTCTAAAACTCTCTGGAATGGTAGATTAGGCTGTGGAAACCCTGTAGGAGAAGTTCCAGGTTAAGATTCTAGGTAGAACTCCCTAGATTTGAGAAATATTGAATCACAGGATGTTTGCCTTGCCTCAAGGTCATCCCAATATGTAGCTGAAGATCTGATGGTGATAACTCTTCAAGAAAGCCTCTAAAATGATGGTTGAGGACCTGCAAATAGAACCCAAGTGTTGGAATACCCCCAAGCTCTCCTGATTGGATGGATCAAACTCTTCTTCAAGTGATGGTGCGCCCTTGCTGGAAATTCCTGAACAGTATGGCCATGTTGCTTTCCTGATTCGATAGGTGGATCTATGATTGTAATGTTCCCCCTACCACTAGCCTGGGAAAACGCTACTATACGAAACAACATCATTCTCATACTTAATTAATAACATGCATTTAAATCCAATTAAACACATTTAACTCAAAGTAAGCACAATATTACTACTAACATAAATAATCCCTGGCATTAACAATAATTCATATGCACAATAGAATACATGATACATATAAGCATCACAGGCATGCAAAACATAATATTAAGCATAAGTTGATACTTATCTTTGAAACCGTGGTAATTCCACCAACCACGTGCAGGCCTTCCATGAACCTCCCAGACTTAGATCACACTTCTCATCATGCTCAGCAGTGGGTCACCCCTGAGCTGGGACTAAGCTCCACCCAAGGAAAGGAATCCTAGTCTAGGCTGAGGTTATAGGAAAACTGCACAAAGCAACCGGAAGGATTCTCTCTAGGAGCCTTCTTACACCACTACTCACGGACTCTCATTCCCCACATGCCTGTTCCACCCAGGAGTATACACCTTCACAAGAAAATTCCATCGGTGCTTCACCTCCCTCTCTGGGTCTCGACAACAGGCCGGATCAAGAATTCTCAGAGCTCCGTAGCTGGTGCTGGACTCTCTCTTGGAGAAAACCACTTCCCAGCAGACTCTCTCACTTGGAGAGAGCTGCTCACAGGCCTGAAAACCTTCCTCTTCAACTTCGTTCCAACACAAGGAGGACAATAACAATGGTTCAACATTCATTCATGCAGGGATGATAGAAACAACAAAAGATGGGCATGGCACCGCAGGAAGCAACATCCCACGCTAAAACACGGCACGACTAAGGCGATTAACCAGGTGTCAGGTTCCTCATAAGACACAGAACGACTCATGAATGAACTGTGCGGTCACAACAGCCCACAGTCATGACACCACATGGCTCAGACAAATACAGAATACTCGGACTTCCCGGAGATGCGGATCAGTCTGTCGGTTTTTCCACGGGTTTCAGGGTGTGTGACCAGGAAAACAATGCAGATGCACACGCAGAGGCAAAACGGGTTCAGACGGGCATCACGGGAACTCAGGTGGAGGATGACAGAATGATCGAATCCCTCCATGGCTGACTTCTACAGTTTTTAACTGCATGATCCTGGGTCGACACATGTCACCCATGAAGCTGCATGCACTCCATCATCACGCGTTCCTCCTTTTTCCAGGAACTTAGGATAAAAGTATATATTTCACATGGCTTTTGGAATAATATTAAAATTCTATTCCAAAGGACTTAAGCCCCTAGGCTCAACACTTAGCCTCTCTTTCCCACCTTCCAGACCCCAATCCATTACCCATTCTGTGGAATCTTAGTCCCCCATCACTCATTCATTGTGGTCGGTCTGCACGCAGTGGTGTTTATATTTTTATTAATGTTCTACATGATTACATACACAAAATAAGTCTCTCGACCTTAACACGTAGGCTCTCCAACCTAATAGCACATAATCCCACCAGATTATATAAACTTGGCTCACCAGCCTATAAAACATAATTACAATTCATAATGTAAGCTTTATACTTCATAGACATGATTTACAACAGGGCTCAACCTTGGGGACATTACAGTGATGAGTGTAGAATGGTGTGGGTGGAGTATTTCATCCCCGATACCAAGCTTGGAACAAGGTGAGTGGGTCTTTCACCACTGAGTTGCTCACAGGGGTTTGTGACA
>SNQJ01S0017314.1:0-21747 GCA_010110895.2 Picea sitchensis
TGTGACACTCTTCCTAAGTTGTCGTTCTTGCTACGATTGTCCTTGGTTGTCTCTCTTGCGACAATATTCCTCGGTTGTCGTTCTTGAGACGATTGTCCTAGGTCGTCTCTCTTGTGACAATCTTCCTCAGTTTTTGTTCTTGCGATGGTTGTCCTAAATTGTCTCTCTTGCGATGAGTATGTAGGGCGTCTCTCTTGTGACAACATCTATAGGTCATCTCTCTTGCGATATTATTCCAGGGTTGTTGCACGTTCGACGGGATATGATGCGATGTTTGAGGGGGTCAAGATTCGTCGCACTCTCCATGACATAATGTTGCAAGAGCGTCGAAATGGCCTTCGCAAAATGACCCAAATTTACTAGTGTTGGCAGATGGAGCAGCAAATCAAGAGTATTGGAGAGAAGGGTTTGCTTCAGTGGAAGAGGGAGCAACCAATCAGGAGGATTAGAGAGTAGGATTTTATTCAGTGAAATAAGGATCATCTAGTGAGGAGGAGTGGAGTGAAACTGTGGCAATAGATCCAATGCAAGAGACAAAATTACTTCCAATGTGGGACACAGAGGGACATCCAGATGTTGGAGGATGTAATACATTCCTCACTAAGAGGGAGTGTTGAATATTTGTAGCTTCGGTAGGTATTCCCACTAGGGGTCATGGTGTCAGGCATGTGGGAATATTTGTTGGAACTATATTATACTTTTGTTTCAGTGAAAATTCCCTTGGGATGAAGCTAGGGATTCATGGGCTTGATGATGGGCTTTGTGGGCTTGTGTTGGGGTGTCACACCCATAAAGAGGAATAAAATATTCTAATTTAATGTTGAGTTTAGAAGGGGTTCCTAAAATCACTCTTTGGACTCCTATATAAGGAGAGGAGAGGTTGTGACAAATCTCATTATGTCATTATGGATTTAGCATAAGTGAGTGAGCACTTGTGTTAGGAGCTTGGAAATTTCAGCAAAGGAAATTCTACAATTTTGGGAAAATATGGCCTAAGGTTCTTACAATTTATGTTTCTATCTTAGCCAAGAAAGGCTTCTATTTTTCCAGCCAAGAGAGGCCACACGTGTGACAGAAGGAGAAAAGACAACCATACAGAAGGAGAGAGAAGGACACATGTGTGGGAAAATTGTATAGTAGTCTGTACAAGCTACACGTGTGAGTACAACATGTATGTATAGTCACACATGTGACCAAAATAGAACAACCAAACATGTGAGGGGTTTTTGCAGGACACATGAGTGAATTTTATTGGGAAGGCATGTACGATTGATGTCAGCAGGTCGTACATGTGACCTGTAGCATGTTTGGAAAATTGGAATTGTCCCGAGATTTTGCCGAGGTTAGGTTGTTGATTTTTTTGGTTTTTGGGAGGACTGATTTGTCCTCGGAATTAGTGAAAATGTGATAGTTTGGAGGGTTTATTTTTCCCTTAGAAATTTCTGAATTTGACAACTTACAGAACAAAAAATATTCTATCTCAAGTGTGTGAATGATTTATCTCTGATTTTGTTATTTTTCGTTGCTGTAATTTTCGTCAATAATTTTAGTGTAAAATTGTTCAGTGATAACAATTAGGGTTTACTATTTGAAATCAATTGGAAGTAATTTTCATATTTGAAATTAGTTGTATAGAATTTCATATGAAAAATTGACAACCTTCATCTATTTGGATCCTTTCCTTGAGCTCTGTACTCAGTTTGTCAATCTGAATTCGCAATGTTTTTTCCATCTCTTCTTTGTGAAGCTTCTCTACTGTACTGACTTATCTTTTGAAATCATTAGTAATGTTGTCTTTATGTGTGTCCTCAACACTTCTTCTAGTTCAACTACCCCGACTTGTGAGGTGTCCAATGCAACAACTAATTCATATACAGACATTGCATTTTCTACTGTAAATGCATTTGGAGATGAAGAAATTTGCATAGCATTGTCCTTGGGGTCTAGGCATACCTTCCATTCAATGGACCTATTGGAAGATCCTTGGCTAATATTTGTCTGTCCTCTCTTCCTCTTTTTTGATATTTTCTCTATCCCTCTTATCTTGTTAATGTAATAGTATTCACCAACTTCTACTACAACTTCTTCCAATTCTAGAAATTGAGAGGAATAATAGGAATTCCCTGGTATTTCCATCAGAGTGGTTCAATCTTGAATGGGTATGCTATTTATTCCAACACTTGGGCTTGCTAAAAAAAAATTAGCCTCATCTAATTTATTTTTATTTTCTTTTTCTGCTTCTTCTTCTACTTTATTTCTTGCCTCAGCCTCGACAACCTTTTACTTATTTGCTCCTTCTTTATTTCTTTTATGCTCTTCTTCTACATCCATATTTTCTCTCTCTTATTCTTCCTTATAGTTCTTCTTTAGTTCTTCATATTGTTGTGCCTTTTCCTCTTTTTCAACCTTTTTCTTAAGGCTTCATATCTCTTCTTCTTCTCGTCCAGTTTGGGTTTCTTCTTGTCTTCATCTTTCTTTTTCCCTTTGACTTCATCTTGGTTCTTTTTCTTCTCCATCTCTATCTTTTCCTATTTCCTCTGGTATTCTTCTTCTTATTCCAAGAATTTCTTGTATCTTTCGTCTGATTTTCTCTCTTCTTCCTCTTTCTTTGCTTCTATCTTTTCTCTATCCTTATCTAGAAGAAATAAAAATTGTTCCTTAGTTATTTTTCTTTTTTTGTATTCTTCCCTATGAATCTTTTCCTTAGCTATATCATATTGTAACTTACTTAATACCTCTTCAAAGAAGAAGTATCCCTTGAATATTTCCTTTTCATGGTACACTTCATGCACTGCAACATGGGTCAGTACAACAACCTTGATATGATCAATTACTACATCTTTTGGGTTAGGTCCCTTTGGTTCCCTTGTACATAGGAATATCTCCTATAGGGCTTCAACCTCCTTTCTAACATGAGGACGATTAGATAATTCATATATACCTATGTTCAGTGGGAATTTGGGCTAAAGTTTCTTGTTACTAGTTGAGAGGAATGAGGTTATCCCCATCTCTATTGTTTAGTAGGTGACCTCTCTCACTAGCAAACTATTCGGAAAATATGTGGGGCCTCAGAACTCCCATAGATCCTGATATAAGTATAATATTTACCTATATATCGGTATTAAATGTCCTTTAGGGTGGCTATGGATCCTTGTGATATTATATGGGGTGGCTATGGCCCCTTGTGAATAAATTTGCATAGCATTGTCCTTGGGGTATAGGCCTACTTTCCATTCAATGGACTTATTGGAACATCCCTGGCTAAGAGTTGTCTCTCCTCTCTTCCTCTTGTTTGATATTTTCTCTATTCCTCTTATCTTGTTACTGTAATAGTATTCGCCAACTTCTACTACAACTTCTTCCAATTCTAGCACTTGAGAGGAATAATAGGAATTCCCTGGTATTTCCATCAGAGGGGTTCACTCTTGAATGGGTATGCTAGTTATACCAACACTTGGGCTTGCTAAAATTTTTTTATCCTCATCTAATTTATTTTTATTTTCTTTCTCTACTTCTTCGTCTACTTTCTTTCTTTCCTCGACCTCAACAACCTTTTACTTATCTGCTTCTTCTTTCTTTCTTTTATTCTCTTCTTCTGCATCCATATTTTGTCTCTCTTCTTCTTCCTTTTCCTTCTTCTTTCGTTCTTCATCTTGTTGTGCCTTTGCCTCTTTTTCAACCTTTTTCTTATTTTCTTCAACATTTTTTCTTAAGGCTTCATATCTCTTCTTCTTCTCGTCTAGTTTGGGTTTCTTCTTGCCTTCATCTTTATCTTTCCATTTGAATTCATCTTGGTCCTTTTTCTTCTCCATATCTATGTTTTCCTACTTCCTTTGGTATTCCTCTTCTACTTCCAATGCTCTCTTGTATATTTTCTATGATTTTCTCTCTTATTCCTCTTTCTTTGCTTCTATCTTTTCTCTATCCTTATCTAGAAGCAATAGAAATTGTTCCTTAGTTATTTTTCTTTTTTTTGTCTTCTTCCCTCTGAAGATTTTCCTTAGCTATATCATATTGTTACTTATTTAATACCTCTTTAAAGAAGAATGATCCCTTGAATATTTCCTTTTCATAGTACACTTCACGCACTGCATCATGGGTCAGTACAACAACCTTGATATTATCAATTACTACATATTTTGGGTTAGGTCCCTTTGGTTCCCCTGTACATAGGCATATCTCCTGTAGGGATTCAACCTCCTTCCTAGCATGAGGACCATTAGATAATTCATAGCTCCCTATGTTCAGTGGAAATTTGGGCCAAAGTTTCTTGTTACTAGTTGAGAGGAATGAGGTTATCGTCGTCTCTACTATTTAGTAGGTGACCTCTCTGTCTAGAAAACTATTGGGAAAATATTTGGGTAAAATATGTGAGGCCTTAGAACTCCCATAGATCCTGATATAAGTATAATATTTACCTATATATCGGTATTAAATGTCCTTTAGGGTGGCTATGGATCCTTGTGATATTATATGGGGTGGCTATGGCCCCTTGTGAATAAATTTGCATAGCATTGTCCTTGGGGTATAGGCCTACTTTCCATTCAATGGAATTATTGGAAGATGCCTAGCTAAGAGTTAATCTCCTCTCTTCCTCTTGTTTGATATTTTCTCTATCCCTCTTATCTTATTACTGTAATAGTATTCACCAACTTCTACTACAACTTCTTCAAGGTTCTAGCACTTGGGAAGTGTAGGAATTCCCTGGTATTGTCGTCAGAGGGGTTCACTCTTGAATGTGTATGCTAGTTATACTGACACTTGGGCTTGCTAAAAAAAATTTATCCTCATCTAATTTATTTTATTTTTCTTTCTCTACTTCTTCTTCTACATTCTTTCTTTCCTCGGCCTTAACAACCTTTTACTTATCTTCTTCTTCTTTCTTTCTTTTATGCTCTTCTTTTGCATTCATATTTTGTCTCTATTCTTCTTCCTTTTCCTTCTTCTTTAAGTTCTTCATCGTGTTGTGCCTTTTCCTCTTTTTCAGCCTTTTTTCTTCTTTTCTTCAACAGATTTTTTCTCAAGGCTTCATATATCTTCTTCTTCTCGTCTAGTTTGAGTTTCTTCTTGTCTTCATCTTTATTTTTTCCCTTTGACTTCATCTTGGTCCCTTTTCTTCTCCATCTCTATATTTTCCTACTTCTTTTGGTATTATTATTCTGCTTCCAAGGATTTCTTGTATCTTTCATGATTTTTCTCTCTTCTTCCCTCTTTATTTCTTCCTATATTCTCTATCCTTATCTAGAAGCAATAGAAATTGTTCCTTTTTGTCTTCTTCCTCAGAGAAGATTTTCCTTAGCTATATCATCTTGTAACTTATTTAATACCTCTTAAAAGAATAAGTCTCCATTGAATATTTCCTTTTCATAGTACACTTCATGCACTGCATCATGGGTCAATACAACAACCTTGATATGATCAATTACTACATATTTTGGGTTAGGTCCCTTTGGTTCCCTTGTACATAGGCATATCTCCTATAGGGATTCAACCTCCTTCCTAGCATGAGGACCATTTAATAACCCTTATCTCCACATGTTCGATTAAGAGATTTGGGCCAAATTTTCTTACTACTAGTTGAGAGGAATGAGGTTATCCCCATCTCTACTGTTTAGTAGGTGACCTCTCTGGCTAGCAAACTACTGGGAAAATATTTGGGTAAAATATGTGGGGCCTCAGAACTCCCATATATCCTAATATAAGTATAATATTTACCTATATATCGGTCTTAAATGTCCTTTAGGGTGGCTATGGCCCCTTGTGATATTGTATGGGGTGGCTATGGCTCCTTGTGAAGAAATTTGCATAGCATTGTCCTTGGGGTCTAGGCCTACTTTCCATTCAATGGACTTATTGGAAGATCACAGAATGAGTTTGTCTCTCTCTCTTCCTCTTGTTTGGTATTTTCTATATCCCTCTTATCTTACTATCTTTTGTAATAGTATTCCTGCTTCTACTACAACTTCTTCCAATTCTAGTACTTGATAGGAATAACAGGAATTCTCTGGTATTTCCATCAAAGGGGTTCACTCTTGAATGGGTATGCTAGTTATACCAACACTTGGGCTTGCTAAAAAAGTAGCTCTGTCTGTTTTTGTATTTTCTTTCTCTGCTTCTTCTTCTTCTACTTTCTTTCTTGCCTTGGCCTCAACAACCTTTTACTTATATTCTTCTTCTTTCTTTCTTTTAGCTCTTCTTTTCCTTCCATCTTTTGTCTCTCTTCTTCTTCCTTTTCCTTCTTCTTTTTGTTCTTCATATTATTGTGCCTTTGCCTCTTTTTCAACCTTTTTCTTATTTTCTTCAACAATTTTCTCAGGGCTTCATATCTCTTCTTCTTCTCGTCCAGTTTAGGTTTCTTTTTGTCTTCATCTTTCCTTTTTCCTTGACTTCATCTTGGCCCTTTTTCTTCTCCATCTCTATATTTTCCCACTTCCTTTGGTATTCTTCTTATGATTTCAAGGATTTCTTGTATCTTTCGTCTGATTTTCTCTCTTCTTCTTCTTTCTTTGCTTCTATCTTTTCTATATCCTTATCTAGAAGCAATAGAAATTATTCATGGATTTTTTTTTTCTTTTTTTTTCTTCTTCCCTCTAAATATTTTCCTTAGCTATATCATCTTGTAAATTATTTAATACCTCTTCAAAGAAGAAGTATCCCTTGAATATTTCCTTTTCATGGTACACTTCATGCACTGCAACATGGGTCATCACAACAACCTTGATATGATCAATTACTACATCTTTTGGGTTAGGTCCCTTTGGTTCCCCTGTACATAGGCATATCTCTTGTAGGGATTCAACCTCCTTTCTAGCATGAGGACCATTATATAATTCATATCTCCCTATGTTCAGTGGGAATTTGGGCCAAAGTTTCTTGTTACTAGTTGAGAGGAATGAGGTTATACCTATCTCTACTATTTAGTAGGAGAGCTCTTTGGCTAGCAAACTATTGGGAAACTATTTGGGTGAAATATGTGGGGCCTCAGAACTCCCATAGATCCTGATATAAGTATAATGTTTAGCTATATATATCGGTCTTAAATGTCCTTTGGGGTGGCTATGGCCCCTTGTGATATTCTATGTGGGGGATACCCAAAGATCATGATGAAAATGGGAGCTAGAAAGTAGTCTCATATGTCATAAATATACTTCTTGTAGTTGACATCCCACAATTCTGAGAAGTAAGCATGCACAGGTGGTTGGTTGGGGCTACAACTCCATCCAAAAGCAAGAAAATGAACATCATAGAATATTTCATCTATGAGATATGCTAACATGAAGAAGCTGGGTTTTTTCTTACCTAGAGCTTCTTTGAACTTCTAGAAAATGTTGAAAGCTAGTATAATCTCCCAGTTGAAGATTTGCCCCATCTTCACCACTATGTATGCCATTGGAAACCATTCCATTTGGAAGTGAATACTTGTTTCTTGGCCATATGATCGACATATCATAATACTCAACATTCTACAGGGGTCTTTTAGTTGTTGTGCATGGATGTGTTGTTCTCCTTCCTTAACACACCTCATTTCATCATACCACCAATCTTCCATCAATGCTTCAAAATATGAGTTGTCTTTCCCAAACTTCTACAAAAATGGCTCATTCAGGGAAATTGTAGGTTACAGGATGTGATATCGAATTATTATGTCATATGGCTTCAAAGATGCTATTGGAAGCTTTGATTCATTCATTATTGTAGTTTTATCCTTGTCTAGGTGTGTGAGACACCATCTCACAACGTCGTGATATGGGAACAACATTGAAATATCTGTCATGAGATGAATACCACTTTTCTTGATGTTATGATAGCCTTCCACGTCTTCATCTTAACCCGAGGAAGAGAAGTCTCCAGTGTTGAAAATCTTGTATATCTCATCATACTGGGGACAATGATCTATGTCATTGAATCAATTCATGTTTGTTGTCAGAATATCAACTAGACTCAAGTCCGGTGCTGGTACATTTACCACGGGGGATTTCTCTCTCCTAGTTTGTGGTCATGACATGATTTTTCTTCGATTTTCTATTGCTTTGGAATTCCGTGGAAGTTTGGGATTAACTTGATGCTACAATATACACAACACAACTCTTATAAACTTACAGAAGACGAATAATGTGTTATTTAGGTTCGAAAAATGTTTTATGCACTTGTAATTTACCCCCAATATTCTACAATTAATGTTAAGTGGGTTACTACTTGTGTCTAGATAGAAAAGTGCATTGTCATTAATGCTCTCAAAAGGACACTTTTTCTTCAAACTCATGTATTGGGTGCACAACTTTGGAACATGGTGGTCGAGAGCTCTAGCTTGAAAAACGTCTTCCGACAGTGCTATGAGTAAGGGGTCATCTGGATGTTTCAAGGTATTCATGCCCTCCGGTGGAGATTCCCTGAGGAATATTCGATTTTTGTATTAGGAATCATGCCATGAACGAGACCTTATACGTTCATCTAATCTAATGTTTGAACAATTATACTTTTATTATTTTTAAATTAACCTTGTCGAGATGAGTTATCAAGAGGGAAATAAGCTGGAAAGTTAACTTCGACCGAAGATCCTATGATAGTGCTATCGAAGAGGGTCCATTGGAGAGAAGAATGGTTCATGGTTAATTTTTGTTCCGATGGGGAGGTATTGTGAAAGAATATTCCCGCCTCAAATATCATGCTTGAGAGCTATACTCGTGGGGGGAATTAAATGCTTGGATAATATTGGATTAACCAATGAGTTGTAGTATGCCACTTAATGTTAGCGATTATATGAGGGACCCACTCCCACACATTTGACTCCAACCTGCTAGGATTTGGACCAATCACTTCTCGACATGAGGTCACAGGGTCGATACTTTACGATGTAATGGAGCCATTGTGTATAGAGACAATTCCATTGGAGAGGCTCCATTGGAATCGATAGTGTACACAAAGCGTAGTCCTTTTCGATGGAGGAAAATCTAATAGAAAGGGATATGATATTCTATTCGCTTTCAGATTCATAAAGATATTTGGAATTTGCATGTTCGTTCACTCCAATAAGTAATGTTTCGATGAAGAGTGCTCTGATATCCCTCAAGTATGGTCACATGAGTGAAGATTTGTTTCAGGACCTAAAAGGACTTGTAGTTCATTCATTGAGAAAAAGGGGCTAACAAAGATAGGGTGAAACCTCATGAGATCTTTGATTATCATAGGTGCCCTTAGGGTAAGCTTGAGACTGCATAGGAAGAATAGTAGTTTCCTGTATTAGTAGCAAATAAAGTTAGTAGTGATAAAATTCTCTGCTAAAATTTAGATGGGGGATCCACTGAAATCCTCTAGAACAAAGAATGTTAGTGGGTATTTGTGGGGGCATAATTCCATGCTTTGATAAATTCTTGATTGTTCGTCTAGTAATATTCAATCTAGAGAAATGTGAGGAGCCTAGGTGAGACAGTGATGGATGGAAGCCAAGTTTCACTCCTTCAGATCATAGCAAACTGATGAGGGTCAACCCCCAAGGGATGGGAAGAGACTATATGATTTGTCACTCTACTTTGGCTAGTAAGCCTTCACAACCCAATCAGAATGACACTATAGTCAAGGGTACACTCTACCACTAAGCTAATAGCCCATCATGGGCATATTTATTTGGCAATTTATTTTATCTTGTCACTCTACTTTGGCTAGAGTGAATGTTAATTTCGTTTTATGTTCTCTAATATGTTAACTTGTAAGGGCCCCATATGTTAAATTATAAGGCCTCAATGGTGTATAATCTTCTTGGTCTTATGTGGCTTCATTTTTTATATGATTATAAGACTAGTAATTATTAGCTCTATGCTTGTGGTGGCTATTTATGCAAAGGAATTTTATTTTAAAAAAAATAATTATAAGTGTATTCCAAATAACTGTGAAAATTGTATTTAATGAGGTCTTATGTGGCTTCATTTTTTATATGATTATAAGACTAGTAATTATTAGCTCTATGCTTGTGGTGGCTATTTATGCAAAATTTTATTTTAAAAAATAATTATAAATTAATATTCCAAATAACTGTGAAAATTGTATTCAATGGTGTATTATCTTCTTGGTCTTATGTGGCTTCATTTTTTATATGATTATAAGACTATTAGCTCTATGCTTGTGGTAGCTATTTTATAGAAGAATTTTATTTTAAAAAATAATTATAAATTAATATTCCAAATAACTGTGAAAATTGTATTTAATGAGATCCTAAGAATAATGGTTTTATAATGTAGTTAATCATTATTTTTTGGAGACTAAATAAATCCTATAGTAATTATTAGCTCTATGCTTATGGTGGTTATTTGTGCAAAGGAGAATTTTATTTTAGAAAAATAATTATAAACTAATATTCCAAATAATTTTGAAAATTGTATTTAATGAGATCCTAAGAATAATGGTTTTATAATGTAGTTAATCATTATTCTTTGGGGACTAAATAAATCCTATATTGAAATGGGGTCTTTTGTAAAAAAATTTATGGTTTATGATTGTATAAACTAATTTTGTTGTTTTTCTTTTCAAGCAAATGCTTCACTCATCACAAGGGAACTTCACTCACTCATCATCAGAGCACCAAAAATATAAAAGCATTCAATTCTTTTGCCTGTACTTGATCTAGTCATTACTTTGCAACAAAAAAATTTAAGAAAATATAAATAATGTGTTTAAAAATACTTAAAAATAATATTTTTATTGTTTATCAACCAATTATATTTACATTTTGATGAATAAAAATAACTTACGCTATTTTATGATTCAAGTATTTTCTATAAAAATGAGAGGATTACATACAATCCCATGTTAATACAATGGAGAATGAATGTACATTGTGCAATCCATTCCTTCTTGTAAAAATGTTTTTCCAAATATCCATTCCACTTTCCAATGGATTTGTTCTAATTAGCAAATCATCATTTTTCCTTTAATTGGGCTTAAAACTAAAAGTTAATGCATCATTACTAGAAAATCTTCTCATCATAAATAAACTCAACAATATTAACCATGAATAATCCACCATGAGTAATATCAACCCTTAAATATAAACTCAACAACGAATTAGGATTAAATATAATAATATTTGCTCATTTCGAATCTTTGAAAACCCTCTAAATGATGTTTTCAATGTTCACATGATAGAATGTCTAGCCATTATAAGTATTTCTTTTATTTTTTCTTAGGAAGTTGGTCCTTTTTTATGCTTTTTTTATGCTTCGGTCAAGCTAGTTATGACTATTGTAAAAAGCATGAGTTTCCAAGAAAAAAAATGGATGCAAGATAGAGTGTAATTCTAGATAGCAAGGGTGGACATTTAGATGAAAATGCAATTATGTAATGAAGGAACTTTCATTACAAATAATAGTAAATCATTATCAAATCAAATCGCTATTTGTAAAACCAAAAAAAAAAAAAAAACACTTTGCAAAATCATTGTAATAGAACCAACACATGTCCAAAAATACATTCGTTTTCTTGAAGTACGTAAAATAATTGTTTGTAAGACCAATACACACCTAAAAACACATCCAATAACCATTAGTTAACCTCCATTGCCTTAATCAAGTTTGTGTTGAGTGTGGATCTATGTATTTGGGAAGTGGTCTCATTTTATTGTAACCATTTCCCTTCTATGAGATATAATCTATAATAATAAATGTAAGGTGAGATGTCATTATCATGGGAAGAAAGATAGCTAGAGATAGAGAAGGGAAAGACTAAGACTCACATTAAGATATTACATACCATGTTCTATGATGAATTAAAAGTATCAGTTCTATGCATATTTGATTGTTGATCTCTTGCGTTTGTAGGTGTGTGACGAGCGCGCTTCTAAGTGAAGGAGGGGTTCCATTCATCTCAAAAGTAATGCCTTAGTTAGATTTTATTTGTGCATTTATTATAGTATGTTGATTTTATTTTATTGCATCCTTGTAGTTTAATTTTTAATTTGATTCCCGTAGAAGAGATAACGTTATCTAGTAGTGTGAATTTTATTGGTTTGAAGTTGCAATTTCATCAATACTATGTAAGTTTATTTAATTTGTGAGTGTATTTTATTTATGTTGTGTGGATTGAAAAACTAGTTTTTGCAGGATCAAGATCCACATGCTTCATTGTCAATCCTTGGTCATGAATAGGAACATAGTACCTTCTAAACAATATATTGTTAAGAGTTGTATCGCTACACATATCTGTGATTTAATTCCTCATTGACTGGGAAACTACTCATGTAAAGAATCTTATCTTCATTAATTAGTTTTGTATTTGATTACATATATCTTTGAACATGGTTTCTTTTAATATAATTTATTAAGTGAACTAAAATGGAGTACTATCGAGTACAAAGTCTATAATTGACCTGCAATTCTACCTCAATGATTCACCATTATATGAGAAACAATTTTCCGAGGATCAGATCCTCATTTTTGGGTGTGTATGGTGTCATTTTATTATTATCAAAGAATACATCCTCATTTATGAGCACCGATTCTCAAATAGATAAAATCAAAAGACTTGGAACAAAGTACCCATCACAATAGTAACCATTGGTTGCAGAATGTTGTCGTGTCATGTGTTTTAACAATTACTAGCTTGATCCTTGATCTAAGAGTCATAGTCTTGAAGTGGATTGATTTTGTGATTGTTTGAAGTTGTTTTCATTAGCACAAACATCTTAGATTAGGATTTGATCTTGCATATTCTTTGCTTGCATCTAACAAGCTTACAAGGAATCGGTTTGATGATTTAATGTTTGGAATTTATACATATAAATATCCCCACATTTGACACCACCATTGTCGGGGGAGATGCTAAAGGGATTGGGGCATTCATAGTTCAATTATTTAGTTTTTCTTTTATATAAGTGTATTTTTATTCATGGAAGTTTTTCTTTTATATAAGTGTATTTTTATTCATGGAAGGAATAACTCATGTTAAAATATGACTTGGTGACATCAGGGTCTTAATCGCATGAGGAGTTCAAGTATATGAAGTCTTTTTGTAGTTAATCTAATTTAATTTCTTCAATAGATTGAATTTCAATTATTTTAAGTGCAATTAGAACCTATATATACTAATCCATTTATGAGCAGGACCTCCAAACTAGCAAGAAGAACTTAAGAATGCTCAAGAATTTGTTGAGCAAGGGAAGACATTCCACCACAAGGATTTTCTCAAATCCTTGTTCACACTCCAAAATTTCCACCAGGGATGAGTCTACATTTTAGAAAGCAGTGGAGGAACAAAGGATCCGTGAACATATTCTACAAGAAGAGGATCTGGAAGTTTGTTCTGGTAGTCCTTGTGAGAAGAGAGAAGAGATCAAAGGGTCATGGACCACATCAAATGAAGATCATAAACTGGAGATATAGATCAAAGAATTTTTGGCATGTTTAGCATCAGATCATTTGTGCATTATGGAGTGTGATGACTATCTTTCAAAATAAACTCATGGCATGACAACTAAGGGAATCCGAGGAGACAAACATTATATTGAAACTTGGTTCCAAACAATTATTAGGCCATAGTACCACTTCATATTTCAACAATTCTTGGCATTATCTCCACAAGAGAAACTCGCCTCTCATATCTCGGTACTTACCAAGGTATACTTTTCATATTTGGATACAAGTTTAACTGAGATCTTATTATGTAAATGGATGCATTGGAAGTATTCCTACACTTGAAAGAGATTTTATTTTCTTTCAAGTAGACTAGGATAAGGTATAGAAATAATCAAATAAATAAAATAGTAAAGAGAAAAATAAGTCTAATTGTGAAAACTAGGATTCCTAACATATTTGGACACGAACTTTGCTTGAAAACCAGGTTTCTAGCTTGAAAGGTTCACAATAAAATCCTGCATACAGTTGTTGGTTCAATATTTCATTTTTTAGTTCTTCAAAAATTTTGAATGAATCTCACATTAGATGATGGGGTATTCATTAAGGGCCTCCTTCCAGCAATCTTGTCCCATCGACTCCAACTCTTTATATGGGTTCCAAAATCAAAGGTTATAATAATGCCTTGGAAATTGTATGCCTCAATGACAAGTTTCCTTGTTGGCAATAGTGGGGATGCATTAATGCATCATGACTGTCAAATCCTACAAGTTACTCGACTTCAACACATCCATTCGTGCTTGATAGGATGCATTGAAAGTACCTTGATGCTCATTGAAATTACTTGTGAGTAATATATCATTGGTTAATTGCATCTATTAATGGTTGATAGTCCAATGATTCCTCTCCATGTTCGACTTCAAGAAAAATCTATTCACATGGAAGTGAATGTATAGAAAACGGTTAAGGATGAAGAATTTTTGCAGTATTTCAACCATAACAAGTATACACACATTCAGTTTTTAAGTTCCAGTAGTATTTAGTTTCATATTCCTATTCCAACAGTATTTCGTTTGTGAAATTTTTGCTTGCAATTGTTCAAGTTCCAGCAATTGTTTTTGTAAATAAAGAGGTACAAGGGATCTCCAGACTCCATGTTCAGTTGGTATTATTTGTTCCTGAAAAACATAGAAACCATGTGAATTCAAATGTATAAGTGGATTTCTATTGAAACTTTATGCAAAAACTTCAATCCATATTTTCCTGCAGCAATTCACGGTACATATTTTTCTCCAAGATTTCCAAAGAGTTCCAGTCCAAAAATCCTTTATTCAAGAAGAAAAATATAGTACTAGTCAACATCCTTGGTATGTTCACCATGTGATTTTAAAGGGTACAAGTGGATTTCTACAGGATATTTATGTCATAAGTTCAACCCATATTTTCTTGCAACACGTTAGAATACATATTTTGTTCCAAAATTTCAGTCCAACATCCTTCAACTAAGAAAAACAAAGCAAGCATTAGTATCGTTTTTAAATTTAATATCATAGGTACATTTATTGAGCATGCAATGCTCTGAGACAAGCCAACAAGGTAAGGTCAAGTAATTTAAACATGAACAATTCATTTAAAATTTATTTTATTTATTAAAATTGAGGAGTGCGATACTATGGAAATATCTTCGAATTTAACAAAAAAACTTAACCATGATCTTATCTCATTGCATATGATTCACATATTTCTAATGACAACCCTCCAAAAGTCTTGCCTTGGAATTATTGTTTTTTCTTCCCATGACCACCAACCATCGTTTTCTTGAACTATCATCATTACCATAACTTGCTATGATGATCATCATATTATCGGATCATGACAATTAAATTGTCATGATCACGATTACTTCATCAACGTCATTTAAACTCCATCGAGTCGTTTATCCATTACACCTTAAGTCCTTAATCCTTGTCAACTAATCCAACATTGAGTAAGAGAAACCTACACTTTTCTCTCTATGAAAATGCCATGAGAACTCCAGTAAGATATGAGCCAGACGGGGTTGAACTTCTTGAAGCTTATCGAGGATGTAGGAGGAAAATTCATCAGGAATGATGGTTTCCTTTCTTTTTGAAATTCAGTGGGAATAATATGGAAGTCACTCAGGAATTTGCATTAATTTTCAATGGGGACAAGGCTGTTGCAGGAGATGTAGAGCTTGGGGTATCTGAAGAATCCATTGCAGAAGCAACCAACCTTCCTCAGGGAGGAGAGCGTTGTTCTAAAAGAAGGCAAATTGAAAAAGTAGGTTTAAATCCTAATTTCATGAATCCATATTGGTCTAAGGGCATGCACAAAGCTAGTCTAGAGCTTGAGGAAATTGATGAAGATATCCATATCATTACAATCCCTGGAAAATAGAAAAGGAAGAAATGTTAGGCACAAGGAATTGAGCCAGTCTCAGCATCACCACCCCAACAATGTATGACAATGAGCCAAGTTGCTAAGTTCACCGAGGAGTTAAGGTGAATCCAAGAACAAGACAAATATGAGGTAAAATTGAAACCCCCACACCCAAAAATGAAGAGGACCAAGGTTTCTTATCAGATGATAAATGTTTGTGAAGAGTCAGAGAAACATGACCCATTGCACGATGATCTCGATTCATGGGACCTTGTCAAAGAAACTCAATTTGATAGTCCTCCTATGACTAAAAATTTAAAGGATGAGCCAGTTAATAAATTACTTAGTGTTGATGGTCTAAAATTAAACAAGAAAATTACAAAGTTGAAAAGGAGCCTTGAAGAAATGGATATCTTGGAGAGGCACATTAAAAATTAAAATGCATTGTTAAAAGACTCTATAATAAGATCTCGAGAGGAAATTACTAGGATGAAAGAAGATAACTAGAAGTCATTAAAAAAGGCTTAGAGGTGGTATATGATGGTCAATAAGCTCAAATTGTAAAATTGAAAGTTTCATGTTAAGCTTAGGAGGTTTCATCTCTAAAAATCTAGTCTTAATGTGCTTGTTCATGCGGCCTCCTAGGCCTAATATAGGTTTTGTTCATCAGTTTTTGTTAAAGGTCTCAATAATTTTAAGGAACTAGTTTTGCAGATAGGTATGAGTTTCAATTTTGCATGAGGACATGCAAATCCTCGGGCACGGGGAAGATGTAGAGTCTCTATTTTTTCACATTTGGTGTATTCTAAAGGACCCCATTTTGACCATATTTCCTATCATTCACCCATTTTTTACCCCTTGGTGATTCCATACCGACGATTTTCTCATTAAAGTGTTATTTTGATTCAAGAGGTAATCATTTTAGCCTAATGTTGCATTTCATTTTTTTTAATGGATATAATAGATTCAAATTGTTCTAAGTTGATTAGATTACCAAATTTGTTCTTGTATCACAAATCTACTACCGAAATTCCTCTAGCATCCTGTTTCTAGAAACAATTTTTCTAGAACATTTTCGGATAAATGAAGACGAATTTGGCAAATCCAAGGCATGGGTTTTGTGCAGAACATGAAAATTTGAGTAAATCAATGGCCAGTTTCTCAAAAATTGTACGAAAAGGGATATATGGGTGGATCTTTAAGACAAATTTTCCCAGAAATCTGGTAATGCCTTGAATTCCAGTAGCATCTCAATGTTCGGGATGATTGCGCGTCCCGTGGACGAATTTGAGAATATGGGTTTTGTCAAGGATGGTATTGTTGTGCTTTTATGTTATTCAAAAAAATCCAATAGCCATTAGTTAACCTCCATTGCCTTAATCAAGTTTTTTTTGGTTGTAGATCTATGTGTTTGGGATCTGATCTCATTTTGTTGTAACCACTTCCCTTCTATGAGATCTAATCTATATGTATAAATGTAAGGTGAGATGTCAAATCAAGGGGAAGAAAGATAGCTAGATATAGAGAAGGGAAGTACTGAGACCCACTTTAAGATATTGCACCATGTTCTATGATGAATTAAAAGGACTATTTCTATGCATATTCAATTACAGATCTCTTGAGTTTGTAGATGTGTGACAGGTGTGCTTCTAAGTGAAGGAAATCCCCCCTTCATCTCAGAAGTAACGTCTTAGTTAGACTTATTTGTGTATTTATGATAGTGTGTTGGTTTTATTTTATTACATCTGTATTTTCAATTTTAA
Source organism: Picea sitchensis (assembly GCA_010110895.2). Classification (NCBI taxonomy): domain Eukaryota; kingdom Viridiplantae; phylum Streptophyta; class Pinopsida; order Pinales; family Pinaceae; genus Picea; species Picea sitchensis. The sequence continues at coordinate 17,504 of SNQJ01S0017314.1, forward strand.
TTTGATTCATGTAGAAGAGACAACGTTATCCAATAGTGTGAATGTTATTGGTTTGAAGTTGCAATTTCATCAATGCTATGTAAGTTTATTTAATTTCTGAGCCTAATTTCCTTTGTTGTTGTGTGGATTGAAAAACAAGTTTCTGCAAGATCAAGATCAACATGCTTCATTTCTATTCCTTGGTCATGAACAAGAATGGAGTACCCTCTAAGCAATAGATTGTTAAGAGCTTCATTTCTACACATACTTGTCATTTAATTCCTCATTGACTGGAAAATTGCTCATGTAAATAATCTTGTCTGCATTAATTAGTTCAGTATTTTGATTGCATATATCTCTGAATGAGGGTTTCTTTAATCTAATTTATTAAGTGAAATAAAATAGATTATTGTCGAGTACAAAGTCTGTACTTGCACTGCAATTCTACCTCAGTGATTCATCATTAGATGAGAAACAATTTTCAGAGAATCATATCCTCATTTGTGGGTGTGTTTTGTGTCATTTTATTATTATCACATAATACATCCTCATTTCTTAACACAAATTCTGAAATAGATCAAATCAATAGACTTGGAACGAAGTATCCATCACAACAGTAACCATTGGTTGTGGAATGTTGTTGTTTCGTGTGTTTTAACAATTACCAGCTTGATCCCTAATCTAAGAGTCATAGTCTCAAAGTGGATTATTTTTGTGATTGTTTGAAGTTGTTTTGATCAACACATAGATCTTGTATTAGGATCTGATCTTTCATATACTTTTATTGTATCTCACAATCTTACGAGCCCTTAGGTTGATGATTTAATGTCTGGAATTTATACATATAAATATCCGCAAAGGAGTTACAAGTTCTCTTCATGCCAAAATTGTTGAGGTTCTTGTGAGTAAAGTCATAGATTTATAAGTTCTGATTATATTTAAAATTAAAGGATTGCTCCATTTGTGTCAAACATTGTTCCACAGGGTAATCCACAAATTTCCTACAAGGTTTGTAGCTAACAAAGTGATTGTCTAGGGTCTAGTGGTGAACCATGAGACCTAGGTGGTACTTCTCCATCATATTCTCATATTTTTATACCATAATTCCCCACTAACCATGAAGATAGTAAGCGCTCTCCAGGTAGACGTTGTCCCCTATTTTTTCCTCTATGTGATCAACAAATACACCAATATTAATGAGAGAGAACATGAGTAGTTCTCTGGAATCAAGGAGATTTTTCCCCTTGATTCCCATCAGTACCCATGCATCCAGGATGTCGAGCAACCACTGTAAGTTACAAAAAAATAAGTTGTTGGTGTTAAGGTCGGTCTAGTTCTTGCGATTGTAGACGAGTTCATCCCATCTGTGCATGATGCAGTTTTGGTTCATATAGTGCTCTAATGGGAGCTTGAGTAGCATGTCAATGAAAATTGCACCATTGTCCATCCACCATATGAATTCCACCTCCAGGTGGGTGAGCACAATCTACCATAATGATGAAAGATCTGTAAAGGAACAATTAAGTTGACCAACAAATAATGTGTATGCAAACAACTAGCTAAGTAAATAGACAATGACAGATTGTGTTTTTGAAAGGATAGAAGACAAAAAATAGTTTTCAAATCCATTGGTTTAGATGACCAAGTTTTGGGAAAAATCCCTCCCTTAAACATGCCTCCAACATAATTATTTATCTTAAGTTTAACAATGTTAGAATAACATGAGAAAATATGTTTCTTATGAGGAAACAAAAGTATTTCTAACAAGTGTTGTGTGGCATCTTAGTCCTTGCCGAGTAGATTTGGAAATGGAGATGATAGATGGCACCTTATAATTATTTATGATGATGATTATTGGAAGATGGGGAGAGACAAGGAATTTTGTTAAAAAAACAAAAATTAACAATATGGTAAGTAAAGGGTAATTAGAATAGATATTTAACAATAAGCAAATGAAAGTTGAAATATGTAAAATTAAATGACAATAAAAAAAATATTAAAAAGTTATGTTCAATTGTTTTTTAGAAATGAAATGATAAAAAAATTGTAAATATTAAAACCTATGTTGAAATAACATTGAATACTAATTTAAGATATAGCTTATATCTTAATTTACAATTATTGAAAAATAATCTACCGAGAAATACATGGCAGGAACCAAGTAATTAATATGAAATGGAATCTTCCCATAAAGTAATATGAAACGTAACATGTGAAGAAGATATATGATAATATAATCTCACGTAAATCACGATTTAATTCGTTTTAATGGGAGATGTCCTCAAGGTTTTCGCTTATTAATGCCAATCCTTTCGAACCTCTGTGGTGATTTGTCACTAATCAAAGCATAATTAATGTGCATTGGGAAGGGCACGAAGGTGGCAGGGATGGAAGGGAGTGATAAATGCTTTGAAACTTTTTGTGAACCCGGGTAGAGTGAAGCTTGCGAGTTCGAGGAGTGCAGGGTGGAATTGTAGATCACTGAAGTTTTGGGTGCAAGATGTATATCAAGAAACACAGGGAATGAGAGTTCGATAGCGCCAACCTGGGAACCCGCGGCCATAAAATTGGCTAAGTATGGAAAGGAACGACAGTCGGTCAGACTCCCATAAATCGTGGTTTAATGTGTATTAATGGGAGATGTCCTCGAGGTTTTCGCTTAATAATTCCATTTTTTTCGAACTTGTGTGTTGAGTTGTCACTAGTAAAAGCATAATAAATGTGCATTGAGAAGGGCACGAAGGTGGCAGAGATGGAAGGGAGCGATAATTGCTTTGAAACGTTTTTGAACCCAGGTAGAGTGAATCTTGCGAGCTTGAGGAATTGTAGATCATGGAAGTTTTGGGTGCAAGATGTATATCACGGAATTGTAGATCATGTAATTTTTGTGTGCAAGATGTATATCACAGAACAATGAGAATGAGAGTTCAAGAGCACCAACCTGGGAACCGATGGCCATAAAATTGGCTAAGTATAGAATTATAGATCACAAAATTTTTGGGTGCAAGATGTATATCACGGAACACAGGGAATGAGAGTTCGATAACGCCAACCCAGGAACCGATGACCATAAAATTGGATATGTATGGAAAGCAACGGAAGTCGGTCAGACTCTTGTAAATGGCAGTTTAATGCATTTTTCACTTATTAATGCTAATCTTTTCAAACCTATGTGTTGAGTTTTCACTAGTAAAAGTATAATTAATGTGCATTGGGAAGGGTGAGAAGGTGGCAGGGATGGAAGGGAGCGATACATTCTTTGAAACTTTTGTGAACCCAGGTAGAGTAAATATTGCGAGTTCGAGGATTCCAGGGTGGAATTGTAGATCATGGAAATTTTGGTTGCAAGATGTATATCACGAAACAGGAGGCATGAGAGCTCGATAGCAGCAACCCTAGAAACTGTGACCATAAAATTGGCCAAGTATGGAAAGGAATGGCAATCGGTGAGACTCGTTATGTGAGGATATAGATGCGGATGAGGATCTGTCAATCCACCACCCCGAGAACCCGTGATCATAGAAATGTGACTAATTATAGAACCAGAAAGGGATAATAGAGGGGAAGAAGAAAATGGAAAAAGGGGTAAGTATGTCACACAACAACATCTATTGTTCATTTATTAATGCCAATATTTTCGAACCTGTGTGGTGAGTTGTCACTAGTAAAATAATAATGAATGTGCATTGGGAAGGGATTGAATGTGGAAGGAATGGAAGGGAGCGATAAATGGTTTGAAACTTTTATGAACTTGGGTATAGTGAAGCTTGAGAGTTTCAGGAGTACGGGGTTGAATTGTAAATCACAGAAGTTTTGGGTGCAAGATGTATATCACGGAATGCGGGGCATAAGAATTCGATAGCGCTAACCCGAGACCCCATTGTCAGATAATTGGCCAAGCATTGAAAGGGACAACGGTTAGTTGGGCTCATGATGTGATGATATAGATGGAGATGAGGATATATTAGTCCGCCAACCCGAGAACCTGCGATCATAGAAATGTGACTAAGTCAAGTTCAAGTTTAAAGAGAATTTGTTTATATTTATTTCAATAGTATTCATATTAATTTATGTTAACTGATTATTTGTGGTCCAAATGTAAACCATGTTCCAATTTTAAAGGGTGTTTTTGGCTCGCAAATTTTAGAGCTCGAGAAAGTCAGGTTCGAGTTTAAAGAGATTTTGTTTATATTTATTTTAATTGTATTCATATTAATGTATCTTAATAGATTATTTGTGGTCCAAATGTAAACCATGTTCCAATT
>SNQJ01S0017314.1:28206-52090 GCA_010110895.2 Picea sitchensis
TATACCCACGATTATGTGTGGGATCTTGCACCAGGGTGTAAGTTCGTTAAGCAAGTTGTCAACGTAACTTTTCCACCTGCTTTATCCTAGCCCCTTCTTGTCTTGATTTCACAACGTTGGATTTCATCATCAACTAGTGACTTCGAAATAAGAAGGTTTGTTTGCTTGGTTTGATTTCTAGATTTTATTAGTGAGTGTTGTTTGTTTCTCTAGTTGGCCATAGATTTATTTCTTTATTTATTTGGATCAACCAACATCGACCTTCGTCATTCACGTAGGATGCAAGGGCTACCCCTGAAAGATTTGTAAGGTTACCTCTCTTTGCTTCCTAACTCACCAAAAAGATCTCTTGAGGGAGTAGTCAATAATGAAGTATCTTCTGAGGTTGGAAGCACACACTCTTTATAGGGATTCAGAATAGTTTCAGAATATTTATAGGCATTCTGACTTCCCCCAAATCCATTATTGAGTATTAGACAAGACACACATTTACTCCAGATGAATTCATCAGGATAAATTGTTGTTGTTAAGAATATTGAAGTACCTACTGGACCTAACACAGGATATCGAGTAGACAATCCACTTTTTCAAAGTGAATCATTTAGAACCCCAACTCACATGGCTGGAATTTTTAATCCTTTCTCTGCCCCTTCTTTAGTGCGATATATTTTTGGTGCACTAGGAACGAGTTATAATCAACCTATGGCATCGCAAATGCCTGAGACGTATGTTACCTATATGGTACCTTTAGATCATTTTACTTGTACAACTAGTAATGTCACCATGGTTTCAAACCAATTGTTGGTTGGTTCTCACTCAATTCTTCCTCTCTAGATAGCCCATTATACTATGGTCCCACAGGCTACCATGGTTTCTACCGAAAATGTGGTTATCACTCAAGATCCTATTGGAACACCCCTTCCTCTTAGACCAAATCTGTCACTTCCCCCTGGGTATAACTCTTTGAATAATTCCATTGCTATCCCTACCCAGAATCCATCTGGAGGGTCTCGAATTTTTGTTCCTACTGGGTATAATGTCGCTAGTCAATTTGTTCCTACACCTGCCCAGGTTCTCTCTGGGGGGCCTTGTGTTCCTCCTCAACCTTTTTTAGGAGGATCTAATCGTCTTGGCCCTAGTGGCTCCAATCCAGTTTGAGGCATCAGTCATTCTATCACTTATGGTTTTCAGATTCCTGTTGGAGGTCAACCTCAATTTGGGGGGAAACCTCAATTTCAGGGGCAGCCTCAGATTGGGGGACAACCTCAACTTGGGGGGAAACCTCAAGTTGGAGGCCATAACCCAGTTTATGGAAAAAGTATACCTGCGTTACAATCTCAACTTTGGAATCTTCCTTTCCAAGGGAATCAACAACCGTCTAGGGGGAAACATCCTCAAATTAATTCTTTTGTACCCTCTAATCTTGGTCAACCATAACCAGGTTCTATGAATCCTACCTGGGGTCAAAATTATCAGTCTAATGTTTCTTTCCAAGGGAACATACCTAATCTTAATCAAAACCCTCCACAACCGAATCTGCCAGGACTGTCTAACTATCTACAAACTACTTATGGTCCTACTGGTATATTTACATGACTTCCTCCTCAAAACTACCAGTTTCCTAAAGTGAACAAACAATTTCTTTTTCTTGCCACTTTGGATTTACTGGATTTATCTAGGATTTTGAATGATCCTATTTTGAAATCTCCTTATTGGCCCGTCATACCAGCCAAATTATCATATGACATTCCTAAGTTTGATGGTCGATCAGGAGAAGACCCAAATAACCATGTCATGACTTTCCATCTTTGGTGTTTGTCCAATCTATTGATGGAAGACTCCATAAGATTATGACTTTTCCAATGAACTCTCATGGGTTCGGCAGAAAAATGGTACATTGAGTTACCGTGAGGATTATTTAATGACTTCAATACCCTAGACATGGCCTTTTTAACACATTACCAGTTGCCAATTCGATACGAGACAGGAACTAAATTTTTGAGTTCTATTAAACAATCTTCTTCCACTCATATTTCTAATCACATTCATGAGTGGAGGAGGAGAATACACTTAATCAAATTTCCCCTTCCTGATAAACTAATGGCTGAGTGGTTTACTAAATCACTCATTGGGCCTATAGCCCGTGATGTTTCCATGGGTGGTGTCATCATTGAAGAGCAGGTGATTAGTCATGCTCAGTATCTAGATCTCATTTATTCGCAAATGAAAACACTTTATGACTTGATCCCTGGCGCTCCTTGTCCTTCTACGAATCCTACCCCAACACCTCTAGCGCCTTCTCAATATGTTTTTGATGGTGTTATTGGAACCTTTCATGCTAAGACTCATTCTTCACATGCCAGTCATACCAATCCCAAGTCTGTTGCTTCTAATGTACCAAATACTCCTGCTCCTACTCCTTCTTCTGGTAAAACCTTTGAAGTTAAATTGGTTCAATCTACACCTACCGGTAAAAATAAAAATAAAAAGAAAGGGAAGGATAAGAATAAGGAGGAAAAAAATACTACTCAACAATATGAGAAGTCTAAAACGCATCCCGTTGATGAGAAAGATAAACGTAAACCTCGTTACCCTTGCCTTATTTGTTGTGACGATCATTATATGAAAGATTGTCCACGACGCGTCGAGGTTACTAAGTTACTGCAAGGGACCAGGAAACCTTCTATGTCTGTTATCTTGTCACAACTGTTTCCTTCCCAGCAGTAGGCCCAATTGGTCATTCATGACCAACCTTCTCCTTATACCTCATCTTATGTCCTTATGTGTACTGGTGACTCCAAGAAGAATGAAGTTGCAGTCGCAACTCGAGCCAAATATTATTCTTCATCGAAAGAGAAAGTTGATGATATACCACCTTTGTTGGTTCAACTTCCTCCCACAAATTCACCTCCAAAAGGTCCTCTTCATCTTGAATGACTGGGTCTCGATACAGTTCTTCACCCTCCTCCCAAGGGCATTGTTCAAAATTCTTCGTTTAATCCTCACACACGTGCTGCCCAAAACTACAGTATTGTAGAACACCTTGCGCAAGCACCCTCTACGATGTTGGCTCTCAAAGTCCTTCAAAGTTTTCCTACTCAACTAAAGGTGTTGTTAAAGGCTATTTGTGGAATTGATCCTACCGATACCAGTTTGATAATATTTGACTTGGAAGATCATATTCCAAGGCTTCCTCCTCAATTAGCATTTCAGATCCAAGTTGTTGCGGAAAACAAGAATATATGTAGAATCGTTATTGATAAAGGAGCCTCGACTTGCATTATGTCTGTTACTTGTTGGAAAGATATTGGTTCTCCTACCCTTACCGAGTCGCACAATACTCTTAAGGCCTTCAATGCTACAGGTTTTAAACCTTACGGTGTTCTTCCTTCATTTTCTATCACATTAGAAGGTAAATCGGTCAATGTCAAGGTTGAGGTATTTGATGCACCTCTTGATTACAATATTTTGTTTGGCCATAGCTGGATTGATTCCATGCGCACAGTTGTGTCTACCCTTTTTCGTGTGTTATGTTTCCTGCACCAAGGAAAGGTCGTTACTATTGACCAACTGGCCTTTTTTAATTCTGATTCTCGTACTAGCAACGTCCATTTTTTTTCGAAGACACCTCCTGGTTATGAGAATGTCAGCGTGGGTATTTTAAAAGATTCCACCTTGATGGGTACATTTCCTATTCCACCACCCGATATTCCTCCTCCTTTTGTCGCTTCAATTAACATGATCTCAACCATTGTTCATGAAACCCCTGAGTCATATGACCCATGGATAGTACCTAGCTCTGGTGATTGTCTTCGTTACGGTGACTGAATTCCTTTAAGTCTGGTCAAATCTACTTATCAAGATATCCAATTGACAACTCCTTCTCCTACTTCGCTCTCTGATACATCTCTGGATCCATTTCACGTGATCTTTCCTACTGATGAGATGATCATGTCTCTCATGTATATGGAAGATATTCCATGGGACAATGGGCATCATCGTTCTATCCTCTTCCTAGAGCGTGATACCATAGAGAGCTACCAACATATTTCGACTTCGTCGACTGTTGTTGTTATTTCTTTTGTTCCCAAGTGAACACACGATGTTTTGTATGAAGGGAACTTGAGAAATATTTCACCTACCATTCCTCTTGACATATCAATTAAACCCAAAGTCGTGGAAAATGTTTATATCGACGCCTCTTGTTCTACTAATGAGGTTTTCACTTATAAAGCCCTTTTTCAAGAGTTCTATGATGTTTTTTCCTTGAGTTATGAAGAAATACTAGGTATTGATCCTAATATTGTTGTGCATGAGATTAAGACTTATCTGGACGCTAAACCCGTTCGATAGAGACTTCGCCCAATACATCCACATAAAGTTGTTGCTATCAAGCTTGAAGTTGAAAAAATTCTTAAAATTGGCTTTGTCTATCCTGTGGCTTTGACTGATTGGGTATCCAATCTTGTTCTGGTAAATAAGAAACAAAGCACGATCCGCGTTTGTGTAGATTATATGTATATAAATAAATCTTGTCCTAGGGACAATTATCCAACCCCTTTCATTGACCAGATCATTGACGACTGTGTCGGGAGTGAAATATTCTCCTTAATGGAAGGTTTCTCTAGCTATAATCAAATTAATATTTTACCAGCGGATCAACACAAGACTGCTTTTATTTGACCTTGGGGAACCTTCACCTACCGGAAACTACCCTTTGGTCTCAAAAATGTTGGTGTGACCTTTTAGCGTGATATTTATTATGATTTTCATGACATTAATCACATCATACAACCCTATCTTGAAGATCTACCGGCGCATTCCATGCGTCATCAAGATCACCCGACACATTTACGGGCCATTTTCCTACGTTGTTGTTATTATCACATACGTTTAAATCCGCACAAATATGTTTTTTGTGTGGAATCCAACTGACTTGTTGGTTTCATTGTATCTATACATGGGATTCAGTTAGACCCCTTGAAGGTTGAGGCTATTCTTAATCTACCTCCTTCTTCCATGCTACGCCAACTCCAAAGTTTGCAAGGGAAGACAAACTTTTTACGTCGATTCATTCCCAATTGTGTTGAATTAATGAAAGGATTCACTCAACTCCTCAAGAAAGGTTATGATTTTGTATGGGATGATATTGCAAACAAAGATTTTGAGGCTTTGAAACTTGCTTTAACCTGTACACCACTATTGTTTCCCCCTAACTATAGCCAAGATTATTTTATGTAATTAGTTGCTTCGAACTCTACCATTGTTATGGTTTTAGTCCAAGAGGATGATTCACATGACGAACATGTTATATACTATTTGAGTTGGAGTCTCATAACTACCGAAACCAAATATTTACATGTGGAGAAGTTGGCCTTGGCAGTTGTTCAAGTTGTTCAACATTTTCCTCACTACATCTTATTACACAGAACCACAGTTATTTCCAATTGCAACCCCATGCAACATATCCTTACTAGACAATTGCTGGGGGGGAAGTACTCTAAATGGATAGTGATTCTCCAAAAGTTTGACTTGGAGTTTGAACATGCCAAGTCAAAGAAGTCTTTACTTTTTGTCGAATTTATATATGACCTTCCCTCTACCGAGACAAAATGTGGCAGAGGATTCCTTACCTAACAAATCCCTCTTTCTGATCAGTTTTGATGATGTATGGCATGGCGATATCATCATTTATCTCCAGACTCAAACTTTTCGGCCTGTTCTTTCTAGTACAGATTGTCGTCGTATACGATATCAATCTTGCCAATACATCATCCTCGGTGATACCCTTTACCGTCATGGTATTGATTCCATATTTCGACGATGTCTCACTTACGATGAAGCTGAGAAATCTTTGAATGACTATCACTCTGGAGCATGCAGCGATCATATGTATGGGAATGCCATTTCCCAAAATATCTTACGAGCTGGTTATTTTTGTCCTTCATTGTTTAAGGATTGCATTATTGTCATTCAGAAATGCCACGCTTGTCAAACTTATAACAATAATATATGATCACACCTTGCTCCTCTTCACCCTATAGTTTTCGTTGGTCCATTCGCTAAATGGGGCATTGAATTCATGATATGTAACCCTCACTTGGTCGGGGGGCATGGATACATTATTGTAGCTATGGATTATTTCACTAAATGGGCCGAGGTGATGCCTACATTTGATAATACCAGGAAAACTGCAGCTTTATTCATATTCAATCATATCATTACTAGATTTGGTGTCCCTGAAGCCATCATTACTGATCACAATAGTAATTTTAAAAAGTTTAAGATGTCCAAACTTACTGAAAATTTGGGTCTTCGCCATGAAAATTCAACCTCCTATTATCCACAGGTCAATGGCCAGGTTGAAGCAATCAACAAAGTTCTCACTAATATGCTTTGACGGATGGTAAGAATTCATAAATCAAATTGGCACACGATGTTGTTCTCAACATTATGGGCCTATCAGACATCCATTAAGTTTTCCATGGGATTCACACCTTTCTAGTTAGTTTATGGTATCGAAGAATATTGTCGATTGAATGTGAGATACCATCTTTGAAACTAGTCGTCAAAATTCTCCCTAACACCTCTACTAAGGAAGAACATATTTTGTATTTGATGCAATTAGATGAAACCCATCATGATGCTTCCTTAGTTATTGAAACCTAGAAAAAACGTGTTAAAGCCCAGTATGACAAGCATGTCAAGCCATGTGTTTTTTCTGAAGGTGATCTAGTTCTTCTTTACGAGCAAGATCGTGATTTTCTAGGGGCCAGTAAATTCGATCCCATTTGGTAGGGTCCTTATATTATGAAACGAGTGTTGGAGAAGGGAGATTATGATCTGGTAGATTATGATGGATTCCCTTTGAGTGAACCTAGAAATGGGCTTTACTTGAAGAAGTACTATGCTTAAGTCATTTTTGCATGAGTGTTGTGTATTTTTAGTGTATCATACTCTTGTGTGATTTTTCTTTGTTTGGTTCCACCTTTCAACTGCTTACCTTGAATTGTCCTTGGTTTCTAGATTTTGGTGTCTTCACTACCCTACATTAGCTTCGCTAATGGCGCTAGTCGCAGTACTCAAAACCTAGCACATGTTGCTTGGGAAATATATGCACCTACGGATGAATTGATCAGTCTACATGGTGTATGCCTTGGTCGTGCAACCAACAATATCGTGAAATACAGTGCAGTCATCAAATTATTGACCAATGTTGTTTCACTTGTAATCCACCATCCTATTGTACGACTGGATTCACAGTTAGTAGTCTTATAGTTGAGTAATGTTTATTCCATCCAGAGTCCTACTTTGTTAAGGGTATATTTACGAATTCACCTCTTGGAACGTCATTTTGATTACATTGAATATCAACACATTCCTAGATGTCTAAATACATTAACAAATGCATTGGATAATTATGTGTTAGATAGACATTTGAGACATTTATAAATTCCAATCACATTTTTGTACATAAAACAAGTAAGTTGGTAGGAGCCTCGTATTAATAACGATAAAAGTTTACAAAAAGTGATTTTTTTTTTCTGAAGACCAAAATATCAAAAATGTGAAGCACATGGCTTCATATACAATCATCAAGGATGTTTCTTGCTATATCACGCGACTGCTCATGCTACTCTACGGAGAAGTCGACCAATTGAAGCAGACATGCCCACTGTGTGGCATTGGTAATGCCTCAAAATTTCATCTATAGAGGTATCTGGGATATTCATTGTGAGTCCATCCAGATTTTGTTCTATGGTCTCGAAGTCGGCAATAGTTATTCCTGCTACAACACCTCTCTTCCCTCCCCTCTAGATGGGGGATGAACCTATAGGACGATAAGGTCCCACATCTACATCATCGAAAAGCACTCGATCAGTCATCAGATAAACAACATAAAAAACATTTTATATCTTTAAAAATAACAAAAACATCATATAAACAAAATTTCCTTCTTACCTATGTCCCCCCATTGGGAACCTTCGGGAAGAGCTAGGTCCGGATCTCCACAAAATTCTAGTCTGACGTATGCATAATTGTCGACCATGAGCATTTGATTCCTCAACCACTCGAAGAAGACATCATTATACCTAACGATGGGACCGACTACATGTCGGGCCATGAGGTCTACCCACCTCTTCATTCTCGGATCCTATAGAGAAGGTATAACCCACTCTACCTGCAAGCGTAAAACTAGGACCCTCTCTAGGAAGAAGGATACCAAAATATAACCATATCTGAACTATTTCAACCCACCACTTATGCACTTGGTCAATTGTTTTTTCATATTTTAAGAACCCCTTCGCACTAGTTGAAAACTCAGAGCTCCATACACTCCAGTGCATACTGAAAATAGCTTTGAAGAGCCATGTGGGGAGCTGCACTCCCTTCCATATGTGTGATAGTATAGAGGATGGTCTGTAGAGGCAAGTCTCAGAAATCCATGATAGCAACTTTACTGTTATTTTTTTGGGTACCCAACACACAATGTTCACTGATGTAGTGGTTCATAGGCTCACCGCCTCCCCTGCTACCTGTAAGTGTTACTCGAGATCCATGGCAAGATAGTCCTGTTAGGAAGTAGATATCCTCAATATATATGGTGAGTGTATGGGAACCCACATAAAATGCTTGCTCGTTCACATCCCATGTGTGAACCAGGTACTTAAGGAGTCTCAGTTGGGCCCTCATGCCATGAATCTTAAAGAATTTCAACAACCCACACTGTTGGAGGGCCATCACCATTCTCAGGTCATTCCCGATGAAGTAATATTCCTCCTCGTGCTCTCTTTTGCGCCATTCCAACATTTTGACCGTGGAAGACCTGCCAAGGAACCATAAAAAGATATTAGCATCATAATTTTCTTTCCTGGAGGGTTTTTCTTGGTAGATTCATCTTTTAAAACTTTTGGGCTACAGTCGTCGTAGGCCTGTGCATTTTCACAGTGCAGATTCATTGCACCCTAGCTTAAGGGTCGACTGCGATGATCATAGATCGTCGCAGGCCCGATATAGGGCACCTGCAATGACCTCAACGCATGGGTAACCTCAAAAAATCAACCCAAAAGTACATTTTTAACCAATGAAAATCAAATTTTAATCCATGGAAATATGAAGGAAATGAAGATTACCTTTTCTACAGAGACGATTCATGGAATGATCAATTGTGAACTCCACAATCCGCAGTTGAAAATTGAGGTAAAAAGGGGGTTTGGACCAATGTTTGGGTGAAGTTTAAATAGTGAAATACGGTTCTTACCTATTTGATTGAGTTTTATTACTTTTTCATTTGTATATTATATTATTTAATATGCTTCATCTAAACCCTAAATTCCTAACAACTTTACAAGTGGTTGATTTCTTGTATATAGAAAAGTCTAGGAGTGAAACGTTGGAACAAGGGTCCGATTTTTCGTTTGTTTTTATACATTTGTCACATCTACATATCCTTTTAGGGTTTTTCAAGAAAAACTCCAAGCAAGTCTTGATTCTTTCTCACGCTCGTGAAACCATGAGAATGTAATTGAGTAGTCTTTTGTCATTTTCTTGAACTCGTAATGGTGACATGAAGAATGAAGCATATGGAGTATCCTTTAAGCTCTTTTCACATTCCATAAAAACAAAAAGATTTCCGAGCGACCTTGTTCTTGTCACGCTCGTAAAATTATTTGAGGAAAAAATTTGATGAGGAGTAGGTTATCACTTTTTCAGTCTCATCAAATTAATTTATGAAAAAGGACCTGATGGAGTTCTCTTTAAGTGTTTTTCAGACTCTCTAAACATGAAAAACCCCTGAGTTTTCTCTCTTTGGACTCTTTAAACAAACATCAAAATACCCATATGGGACCAAATCACTCCTTCCTAGGGTTCGTTAAACATACTCTGAGGGACTGATCCGAAGGATGAGCTTACAGTTCAAGCATATGTTATGCTCCTCAATATTGCGTAAAAATAAAGAGGTACTCACCATAAATGGTGGGGGGTGGGAATTGGGAAAGACATGTGTCTTTGTATTTGTGTTAGTGGCAGTAATAGTCACTCTTGAACATGACACGCCCCTTCATCATTGTATCCGGGTTGGGAAATCCATTCGTCTCTCATTTGATCATCCACAAATTCATATGTTGGGTCCCCCTTGAGACAATGTTGCCAAGAACATTGGCATGTCGTTCATATGTTCAATAGAAGTCTAACCTAAATAAGCATTCTATTGAGTCGGCCATTTGAAATTATAAATATTCTACCGTGTCGACCTTCCCTGAGTCAGTTATGAATCATTTCATACTCTGTTCTACTTCAAATCTGTTACTTATTTCATGTCATTGATGGGGGATACATCAAGGCCCTCCGGTGATGAGTCTTTTCCTGTCGAATTCAACTCATTATCCAGGAATGAGACTTAGAAATCATTTAGTACCTTAGATCATGCATGCCTCAATGGCAGGTCTCTTTGCTTTCAACAGTGGGTTCACATCATTGACCCCTAATTGTGAGATTCCATCGAGTGTTCGACTTCAACTCATTTATTAACATTTGTTGGATTGTACTAGGGTACCTTGGGAGTCATTGACATCAATGGTGATTTTCCCTCACACTTGTTAACGGTTCTCATCATTGACCGGTAATCAAGTGGTTTATACCATGTTTGACTTCATCACCTGTAATCATATGGTTAGATTCATACTTAGGGATGATGGAAATGAAGACCATGGATCTCATAATTTTGGTCCAGGTTGCGACGGAGTATTCATGATTTGTATTGACACATAGATCCACTTTGTATGTCTCGTGTATATGTTTGAATTTGAGTCATTTTAGAGCATAGATCCACAGTGTATTCCTGGTGGCTATGTCGATTCATAATCACATGGATCCACAATGTACATTTAATGGCCATGGCTCACTTAACATTTTTTAATCTGAGTATGGGAATTCCTATCTCAGACAATGGTATATTATTATGTCGATGCTTGATTATTTGCAGGTTCCCGATCAATGCGCTCCTTGTTTGACAGATACATTCTACAAAGTATTTCGGCTCTCACGAGTTCCAGCTTCATACTTTGGGGGGCATTTTGTTACACATTATTTTGGTCACCCCGTGATCCACTGACATCATGTGTTCATGTTCCCAGAAACGATAAAAGAGTCTTTCTCCATGAGGAAATTTATTTGTTTTCCCTTCTCAAAAACCATTAAGGAAGGTCGTCGCACGGTGAAAAATGCATGGGGTGTGACGATGCCTGATCGTTGCATCCTGCTATAGAGCTGGACTACAACATCTTCACAGGATGCAATATACCTAAGGTGCGACGATGCCAAAATCTAAGGAATAGTCAAACTTCATGAAATTTCTAGAAGGGGATCTTCTAGAAGAGGAGGTGGCCTCTGAATGGTTTGGATATTACTCGCTTCTTTGATTTAGTGGGATCATCCTAATATCCTCACCCTTCTCTCTTTCACACTATATAAAGAGGGATCTCTCATGGAAAAGGATAAGGTTGAATAGGCTAAGATTTGTATGGAGAGTTTCTACTTCTTCTTGAGAGCTGTGCTTTAGTTATACAAGCTACATGGTGGATCTTCTTCATTCAAAGGCTTTGGAGTAAAGGTGTGTGTGTTAGAGAAAAGGGCCATCAAAACGGGACCTTGCGAAATCAAGGCTTTGGTTGTAATATCCACTTTCTACTTATTATAATACATCGATACGTTGCTTTCCCATAAAACTAATCTTGTTTTATTGTATGATTCCTTGATCACATCCATAGGTTCTTTTTTAGTATATTATATTTCTTTCACTTTGGTTGGTTTGTGTTCCCTTGCAGGTTCAATATCTTTGGAGCATTGGAACGGAGCTAGGATGGAAATGGCAAGAGAAAATGACATTTAAAAGGTATGTTTTCTATCTTTTGTTAACTAGTAAACTCAATAATTAGAGCTTAGGGAAAGTCTTATATTTTGTTTTGTTTTGTTCTAGTTCTGGGTGAATCTAGGGAGATCTGTTTATGTTTTCATTTACCGATTAATCTGATAACACTGGGAACCCACGAATATGTGACAACATGAGGTGAAGAATCGACTAAGTATGGAAAGGCGGGGTATAATGCCTTAAAAAAACTAAAGTAAACAACATTTTTTCCGAGTTCAAGATCCACACACACAAAAAATTCAAATCCCATAATATTGACCTCTGCCAATTCGATAATAGGGAGGTTGAGTTGGTAGATCGAAATATTGCTTAGTTCAGACGACTGGGGTGCATCTGGGGTGCATGTGAGAAAATATAATGATTTGATGAAGATTTGTTTGTAATGCAACATGTGACAGTAATTATGTCCTGATAGTATTTAAAATGAACACTGGAGGGTGATAATATAATCTCCCGTAAATCTTGGTTTAATGCATTTTAATGGGATATGTCCTCGATCTTTTCTCTCATTAATGTCAATCTTTTCGAACCTGTGTGGTGATTTGTCAGTAATAAAAGCATAATTAATTTTCATTGGGAAGTGTGAAAAGTTGGCGAAGATGGACGAGAATCCATGAACCCGTGAATTTGTGACAACAAGAAGTGAAGAATCGACTAAGTATGGAAAGGCGGAGCAGTCAAAAAGACCCAGATAGACTCATAGTAGGTAGAGTGAAGCTTGCGAGTTCGAGGATTCTGAGATCGAATTGTAGATCACGAAATTTTTGGGTGCAAGATGTATATCACGGAACATGGGGCATGAGAGTTTGATAGCGCCAATCCGGGAACTCGTGGCCATAAAAATTAACTATGGGAAAAACATTCTCAGCTATGTAATATACCCGGAGCTCAAAAAACTCAGGTTCAAGTTTAAAGAGAATTTTTTTATATTTACTTCAATACTATTCATATTATTTTATTTTATTAGTATTTTTGTGGCCCAAATGTAAACCATGTTCCAATTTGAAGGGTGAGTTTGGCTTGCAATTTTTTCTCAAATGCATAGGCAATAGAGAAAATATATGAGTTAACATTTTCATATGCAAGCATATTCTCAAATATGGCAAGTTGTAATATATGCACAATATTAAAGAGGGACATCACGTCAACACCTTTTTAGATGACAATGGGCTAGCACAAAATTGCATTCTTACTATGATGATGCCTTAAAAAAACTAAAATAACCAACAATTTTTTACCAATTCAAGATCGACACAAAAAAATATCAGATTCCATAATATTCTCCCATTAATGCATTTTAATGGGAGATGTCCTCGATCTTTTTTCTTATTAATGCCAATATTTTTGAACCTGTGCGGTGATATGTCACTAGTAAAATCATAATTAATGTGCATTGGGAAGGGGCGAAGGTGGCAGGGATGGAGGGGAGCAAAAAATTCTTTGAAACTTTTGTGAACCCGAGAGTCTGTGAACCCGCGAAACTTTGAAGAATCGACTAAGTATGGAAAGGCAGGGCGGTCAGGCGGAGTCATCGTAGGTAGAGTGAGGCTTTCGAGTTCAAGGATTCTAGGCTCGAATTGTATATCACCGAAGTTTTGGGTGAAAGATGTATACCCCGAACACGGGGCATGAGAGTTCGATAGCGCCTACCCGGGAACCCGCGGCCATAAATTGGCTAAGTATGGAAACGAATGATGGTTGGTCAGACTCATGATGTGAAGATATATATGTATATAGAAATATCTTATTCCACCACCCTGGGAACCCGCGAGCATAGAAATGCGACTAAGTATAGAACCAAAAATGGATAATATAGGGGAAGAAGAAAAGGGAAAAATGGGCAAGTATAGAAGAGGAAAAATAAATGGAGCAAAGAAATTTCTACCTCACACAACAACAATTAGTCTGAGAATTATCAAGCGATAGAAACACATCAACTCAACTATCGGAAAAACATTCTCAGCCATGAAATATAGTTGGAGCTCAACAGACCCTGATTCAAGTTTAAAGAGATGTGGTTTATATTTATTTCAACAAGCAATAGACAAAATATATGACTTGGAATTCTTATATGCAAGCATATTCTAAAATATGACAAGATTCAATATATGTACAAATTGCATAAAGTATGCAGATTAGAGTTTTGTAAACATACCTCTTAGTCTCTGGACCTTGCACTATGATGGAGGTTTCACTTCTACTTGCCGATAGTTCTTGTGAACTAAAAAACATGTGGTGTAAACGACATAAACATATTTACCATGGCATAGTAGAATAAATAACTGAGGATATTTGTTTCCTAAACATAGCAAGAGCATAATCTATGAATCCTTACCTTTGGCCTTGTCGTAGTGTTGATGTTTGCGATGATTCACTGCTCATGCCCATGTCACTTGTGAAATAGTGGTTATGAACATGTGTATATTGTTCATAATTGATATGGATGTGCATTAGGCATAAGCATTGTATTTGATTTGGCACCACTGTTGGCATACCTTTTGGAAGATTGTACTCCATATTTCTTAGTTGTGGCACATAAGGCTTCATCCTCGTGTTCAATTAGTATGTTCATTTTTCAATGTAGAAATACAAAGAATACAATGGACATGAAAGCAAGTTGCTACGTAGGAACAAATGAAAAAAAGATGGAATACAATTTTATTTATTTCAAGGTAGCGACATAGAAAATACAATTGACATGAAGATAAGTTAATATAAGGAAGATATGCAGTATCTAAGGAAAAAAAACAAAAGAGTTACAAACCAGTAGAATAAATATAGACAAAGTAAATGAAAAACAATTGGATATGGAATACGAGTAAAAGTATGCACCTTTATATATCTTCTTCTACATTTATGGTTAAAAGTTCTTTGCCTTGTCCAGTTTTCCTGTTTTTTTCAATGAAGGAAAGTCAAAACACAATGAACATGAACGTAAGTTGGTATGTAAGGAAAAAACAAGGAATATGTACATATAGTAAATAAACTAGAATCAAAGGAGTAGAGTAATATATAGTGTTAGAAGCATGTACCATTTTTTTTTCTTGATCCATGTCTATGCATATATAAAAAAACAATTGTGTCCAAAATCAATTACAAACCAGGAAAAACTAAGAAGTTGGATAACTTGGTTTTGTGCAACAAGCTAGACATATATGCTTTGAGACATAGAAATATGATTTTGCAATATGCTTGACGTATATTTCATAATTCAATTACAATACTAATTGTATTGTGATCATACCAGTATGTGTCTAAGATAAAGAGGTTGTATTCGGAAATGGGCACATTCAACCATACATGGTCAATAAGTGTGTTTTGTACATGGTTTATCTTATCCAAAAGAAAGTGGAGACTGTATCTGCACATGTAGGTTTCCAATTCTTTTGTTCTGGCATTATTTTGTAGCATGTCAATATTGAAGTCTCCTACAATGATAATGGTTTCATTCAGATGTAAATGCTCTAATGCATTTGAAAGAACATTTAGTATGTTGGAGAATGTTGCATGCAGAGCAACATAGAGATTCAGTATTGCAATTTCTAATTCACGGACAATTACTTTTGCAAGCACCATCTCAACATTGTTTTCTTCGAAACGCATATGCTCCAAAATTGTCACATGTTTTTTCACTAATATCATCACACCATGTGTAATGTAACTTGATATGCAATTGTGATTTGGAAATTGCTTGTTTTGCATTCATAATGTCATGTATGTTTCCTACAAGCACAAAATATCAAATTGCATTATGTCATATTCATTGAGTATATCATCCATATGTGCATGTAGGTTGTGTGTGTTAAGTGAGAGAATTGATACAGATGAGTTTGTTTGTATGGATTGGTAATCATACTGTAGATGACATTTTGCACTAGTCCCAAGGCGTTGCATCTCAATATCAAATTTATGTTTGAATTTGAAGTTATCTTTTGTAAGAGCGCTTAGTAAATACAAGGAGTCTATACTTATGACACGGGACAGTGTTGTGTATACAATTCCATGTATTTGAATTCCAGCAGGGTCAAATGCAACACTACCAATTGTTATCCCTTGCGATCTGTGGACTGTATGTGCACATGCAAGTTTAATTGGAAATTGTCTTCGAATCTTCAGTCGACCTATCTTTGCCGATGTCGATACTGGTTTTGATATTCATAAGATAGGTGTTCAATCGCACGCAGTGTTTGAATTATATAGATAAGACAACTTGTTTGCTTGTCGGTGGACAATATGCGGCTCATGGAACTTAATCTAGAGGACATCAACTTTTTATGTTTTGGTATAAGCTTTGAGTATTCCATCTGCACCATTCACCAAGCCATCTGTGAATCATAGTTGCAGGCATATATTTCAACTAGCATGTCTAATTTCATGACAAGTTGGAAAGGCAAAGTGGTTGTCTATTCATGACATGGTACATTGCCAGGGTTATGTTCTTCGAGGTCAATTGAATTTATGATGATATCATCGCTAGGAATGAGCGATAGCATGTACCTGTTATGCATTGCACCATCCTTATTCATGTAGAATAGGTCAGGGAAGGTTGGGTATGTTGGTGTAGGTCACATGCACCTTGAATTGATATATGTTAAGTCATCGTATGTTTGGTTGTTTGTCTGCATTCTATTGAGAATTGCAATAAATGTTTCATCTGTCTAACACATTGTAGTATGTAATTCAAAGCATTTTATATTGTATTTCCAAAATTTGTGCATCATTGTTTTCATATTGACCATAGTTTGTTCAAATATCAAAGAATATTGGATGGGTTGCGCCTGGTAAATATCCCTACAGAATATCATGTCAATGTTCCCAAAGTATTTGGTGTGCACATGTTTTATGTTTCTCAGTCGGTTGCCAATGGAATACAAGAAGCGACTTCCAATCAAAGATGCCTCATCTATGAAGACAAGTTGTAGTTCGTCATAAATCTTAGACAAGGTATCTAAAATTTCCTTGTTGAGTGGAAGAAACTGTGACTTGTTAAAAGGCATAAAAAATGCAAAGTGGAATGTTGTTCCACCTGCATTATATGCATCTTTTCCTGTGTATGCAACTATTAGCGCCTTTGGTTTCATAGGGTCAAATGAATTTTTTGAATCATAGATTCGTATAAGAATTTGGAATAATTCTTTTGTTGTGAATGTCTTACCTGTTCCCGCCCTACCTATAAGGAACAAGTGCACATGAGTGTGCATGTTTAAGTGTTTTTTAATTACAATGTCCTTTAGAATTGCTTTTTGTTCTCGATTCAACAATCGCCTGACTATTTAGTATTCATTATTTTCAATAAAGAAAGGATGTTTTGTGACTTGAAAGCCAAGATTGATACGTTTTTCAATGCCGACTACTCAAGGATGAGGCAAATATGCTTGCAAGTTATAGGAATCACAAAGATTTCTAGTTGTTTTACGGTTTCTCAATGTCTCATCAACATTGTCATGGTTTTCTAGTTCATGAACTGCACTTTCTAAATCGCCCCATGTTGGATTAACATTGTATGTAAATCTAGATTCATTGGTTTTTACTGTAGTTTCATACGCAATATATGCATCTTCCCATGTAGGGAAGTTATGTTTTAATGTGTTTTCATTTTGATCAAACGGAACGCACAACAATAGTTTTTCTCTACAATAGTTTTCATAGTCAATATGTTTGTTGTATTTGACAAAGCGTATTATAGAGGGTTTTTTTCTTTTTGATATGGGTGCACCATTTTTTTTGTAATGCGATATGAACTTTGCTAAGAAAATATGCTTAATAGGATATGGACACTGGAGGTAATAATAAATAATAGAGAGACATAGTACGTCCTTTGAATTATCAGTCTCTTGTTCTAGCAAAGACAATGGTTTAAGAACAAATGTGTGTTTCTCAAGTGGAGATGTGTTTATGAAGACACATTTCCTTGAACTACAATTGAGGGGCAGGGAAAGTGCAATGTGGACTACTTGTTGAGCAGACATTTGTTGAAGATTAAGTAATGTATTTCCAAGTGTACGTATCATTTGCATAACATCAATATGACTTATTTCATGTTCTTTGTGTATTCTTTTGAATGCACTTGTCATAGATTTGTCGATCTTTGTCATGTACGAGGTATAATACGATGTTGCAGCATATGCATTGAGGACATACTGTGCATATGTATTTTCATTCCACATAACCAACATGTCCTTGGAGAAACTGTTGTTCCAAATATGGGAAAGTTTTCATTTAAGGAAAATTGTTGGTTGTTTAAGTGTAGGTTGTATGGCTTGGATGTACTCATCTTCTGTTAGATTTAGCTCTACCAAGAAGTCTTGGAAGCTCATTAAGTCATCAAATTATCGTCGTTCTAGAAATGTGAACAAAGATTTAGATTTCTCAATGAGATCATTGTCCTCTAAACTAATTGGCTCTATGATTCTTGTTGTTCTCATTGGCGACACAAGGAAGTTGTATATGCAATGTGAATTTTTTCATTTTTTACAGATTCTTGTATGATAATGTCTATGAACTTTGGAAAGTTCTGGATCCAAATGATTTGTGTTGCATGTTATGTACGTGTCCACAAACTACTCAATATGTGAGTTGTTGTCATTTCCATAGAGCGGTGCACCCTCTATCCACAACAGTGTGTGTTCATGCTCACTCCCTCTATTCTGGAATTCAGTCACAAAATAGTAGTCCGATATTTTTCCAAAGAACGTTTCATCATGACATATCAATTTCCTCAAAGCATTTATTCTATGCCTATAGTAGCGAGTACATGTCACTGGGTCTTTTCTTATGAGGTAGTCAATGTCATCATTTTCCAATGTATCAATTTGTTTTTTCCTTTTCCTGTTCCTATACAATACAAACATTGTAGCCACCAATGGATCCCAGTGATGCTACGAACTTGTAAATGTGATGAAAAATGTTGGTGGTCCCAGTTGTCAGATCATTGCAAAAATAGTTTTCTTGTTTTGTTGCAAATAGTCAAGAGAGATGCAAATGTTTTTTAAATCTATGTATCCAATATCAAATTTTAGGGTTTTTCTAGGTTTTCTTTGTACTTGACATCTTTGGCCAATAAATTTCTTCCTTGTAGTTGGCCTTTTCTTATTCATACCCACATACAAGAGATAAATTGCTCAATTATTAAGCGCATTGTTTTGAAAAACAAATTTGTTATGTGACAGGAGAAGTCACCGCTTGAATGTAGCAGTTCCCGTCGAACTATTTTTGGTAGCTGAATCATTTTGTGATGTCACTGGGACATGGATCTCCATAGAAAAGTGTTGGGAAGTTCACTTCCTCGGAAAATTTGTCCTTGAATATTCCAAGTGGACGTTTCCCTTCAGCAGGTGAAATTTCGACAATCTTGTCTTGCAAGTCACAAATGCGTTGTGAGTCAGCGAATCCATGTATCAATGTTTCAATAGGTTTTTCATTCTCCGATTCATCGCTTGTATCAAATTCACTAGCAGTGTCAAAAGTATGTTCAGAGATGCCATCTCCTTCTTCAATAACATTGTTCAAATTATCATTTATACATATGTTTTGTGCTTTGTACAGGGCCCTGGAACATAATTCTTTTAATGCTTTCATGACAACATGCACACAAACTTTACCTGTCTGGTATGCATACTTGTATTGCAAACGTCTTTTGAGAGCTACAACAATTGTCATTGTATCGCTAATGAATTGTGGCAAGGCTTTTTGCACAACATCTAATTGGACAGGCACATTAATAATTGATCTTGTTAAGCCCATTTGGGGTCGTTTATACCCCCGGGTGTGATTCGTGCAAATGAAATTCGTATAGACACAAGTATCTCTTCAAGTTATTTAAGTGTAATTACATATTGTAGTGGTGTATTACATCTTATTTTGTCATGCATTGCAAAGTGTGGCATTTTCCCATTTTCAAGTGATCGTTTGCATGGAAGACAAATATTTCCACTGGAAAATGTTCTATCATTTAGTGTCAAGCTGAGGTATTATGTTTGCAAGTTAGGGGTGAAAGACTTAGTGTTTTTTGTGAAATTCAATTGATCACAAATCACACATGCAATGGAAGGAGTGTATTTAATTTGTTTCATATAGATTTTTTTTTGCATATCTCTTCCCTAGACAAGCATGCGTAGTAAGTGTTTGTTTGTTTTCATTTCTAGCAGTGCATGGTGTTGGATCTAGGCCACGATATGTTATTTTTTCCTCTCAGTCGGTACCATGACCATTGTGGGATATGTGGTTGCACATGTTTCTCTCACGCATTTGTTTTTCCAACATGTGGTAGGTTAACTTATGGTTTCCACTGGAAACTAATTTCACTTGTTGGCAAGCCATGTTGAATGTGGAATTGACATTTGTTATGAGAATTTCATCCTCACCATCTTGATGGTGAAAACGGTGATGTTCTTTGTCATTGGAAATGTGATGTTTGTGTTCAACAAAAAGTGCAAAAATTTGATTGTGTTGTGCACGAACAATTTTTTTTAGGTTGTGATATGTGATTTTCTGTCTAGAAGGAAGCGTACCAATGTATTTTTTTCTCTCACGTATGACCTTTTTCAAGTTGTGATAATTTAGTCTACGTTTTTTTTTTAAGCTTTGTATGACCTCATGACAACTGGGATGAGTTTCATTCTGATTAAATAACATGTGACGCTTATGCAGATTCAATGCAGTTTGGGTGGCATGGACAGTGGATCCTGAACTAGTAGTATTTATTATCAAAGGTTGATAATGGATGTGTGGCGTATCTATTTTCAATGACATGATGTCAATTGTTAGATCATAGTTTGAATCAATACAGTAGGAATGGACAGTACCATCTGATAGGGCTGACTAGACCTGGATATTTACTATGAATATGATAGATAGACATTGTAAACAGAATCTTCCACCCTCTACATTTCCTTTCTCATATGGCATTTCCATGTTTACAAGGTATTGTTTCCAACTTCCAATTATCAACATACTTTCTACGAGATATGGTAAAAGGTGTTGATTCAAGCAGTTAAAATCCTGTTGACTTCCACCTATAATTTCATTGCAAAAGGATTTCACAGTGTAAAGGCGCAATGAGTGCACATCGAACTATGTTGCTACCAAATAGAAAATTGCATTGAACATACTATCTCCACAACTAGATGCAATAGTTGTCGTTGTGTGCAATCCATGGGAGTGTATATGATGCATAATTTGTTTCCAATGTGATTGGAGGTCTTTGCAAATGATGGAAAAGTAAATATGAGGTCCTCCAAGATTTAATATGGATAATTTTCTATAGATTAGTGGTTCATAATGACCACTGACAAGATTGGCATCATGGAACAATATGCAATATGGATCCCTAGATGCAGTTTTGTTGAATAGTAGATATCTTGTTTTTCTTGTTAATGACCATATTCCAATTGATATATTCAACCATTTGGACAACCATCATATACAAAATGTATCTCCCCAAATTCCCCTCTCATGTGCAGGCAGAGTTTCATATGCAGACAACCACATCTTTGAAAAATACGTAGTGACATCATGTATTCCATGCAATTGGAAAAGAAAATCAGATTCCAATTCGTACTGATACGACTCTAATGCCTCAACATCGCCATTTTCTAAACAAGACAAGAAATTATTTATCAATCCATTACATAGGTCGGTCGAGGAATAACATAAATGCAACAGAACTTGAAATGCATCGAAGAGGAAATCTTCCACAGTATGCGAGAATGCATCTAATCTAAAAATCCCATTGCTATGCAATACCTGGTCGATGTTGTCATGTACAATGGATTCGGTATCTATTTCATAGAACTCAACATCTATTACTTGCTTCATCTTTTAAGTTGTTATTTTCAAGATGTTTCTTAGCTATATTTAGATAATATGCAAATAGGAAAAAAAAGAAAAATGAAAACTATAAGTCTGGAACTGCATACCAATTTCGCTATGTATCCTTCAACCTTCTTCGTGTCAAATTCAATGCCCCGTGGTTTCTATAGCATATGAAAAACAAACAAATTTATAGTGAACAATGAACCATATAGAAGAGACAACGCAAATGAAATAACACTATAAATTTGCTCGGCAGAAAGACTGATTTATTTAAGGCATATCATTTTTGAACTTATTCTACGTGTGCATCCTATAAGCGTTTTGGTATCCATTGTATATAGTTTAACAGTCCTATTCACCATTTATTTTCATCCCCACTCTTCACAAATCAACACCAAAAAAAATATGAAACGACTTCTTGATGCCCTCCACTGAGAAAACCCATATAGATGGTATGTTGAATAAACAAAAGCGGAAGAAATAGGCATTACAAAATTTTACCACATGACCGCGATTAGAACACAACACAACTTCTTAAGGTTTAAATTATCTTACAAGACGAAGAAGATATTCCAAGATGTTTCAATTATCTTACAACATGAAATCCAGCCTGATACAAATCAGTAAACTGGCCATTCATATTACAAAGAACCATTTCTACAAGACGAGATTCAGATTTGAAAATGGTGATGGAAGATGCTTTGCAAGACACAAAGGACAACATAAAACAAACAACTAAACATATTTTTTGATCCAAAGAATAAAAGCATGCCTTTTCACAACCTGGAAAGAAAGGATGGCAAGGTCCTGGTAGATGCTTGCTCCGCAATGACAACTCTAAATTCATTTTTTAAACCCCTTTGCATTGCTATTTTCCAAAGAGATATGGTACGATGTCCATGACATGGAAGTGGGCATATGTGATTGGAAGGGAACAACCTGAAAAAAAATGCACCAAACCTATGGTTTTCAGGCATAGAAAATATGAGGAGAACATTTGATTTCATTTTTTATATGTCACTATGGCTGCAACAGAGGTGGGTTATGTGTCCAACATTGATAGTCAAGGGGAACTAGACGTTTTGGAAGGGAACAACCTATAAAAGATGCACCAAACGTATGGTTTTCAGGACCAGAAAATAGGAGGAGAAAATTTGATTTCCTTTTTTATATGTCACTATGGATGCGACATAGGTGGTTTCTGTGTCGAACATTGATGTTCAATAACAAGAACAAGACAGTATCACACTCATGTTTCTCTGGTCGTAGTAGTCACACACAAAGATGTTCTGCAAGAGGATTTTGACTCAGGTATTCCTAGTATTGAAAATTCTTACTTGCAAACTGCAAATAGTAAATAGTAAACAATGAATATGAATGAATCCATGGCACTGAAACTTACATGTGAACGAGGAACGACAAAAGCACAGTTCCAATCATGGATGTTGAACCCCAACCATGAAAAATGAAACAACAGGTCCAACTGTAGATGCGGGACCTCAACCTTGCAAAGTTGAAGAAAACAAGAGCAAGAAGCAAACATCAAACTAGTGAACAAGCACCAAGAGGTCCAACTGCAGTTGCAAGACCTCAACTTTGCAAAGTTGAATCAAACAACAATAATTAGCATCCAACAAACCAACAAGCAAGGATCAACCAGTGAACCAGTAATGTCGGTGAAGAACAATATTGCCCAAATTCATTGTAGACAAGATTGTATCCAAAAATTGGAGGATATTGTATTGTAACACGCATGTTAAGTAAAAATTTAAGGCTATGAGGCTTGTTAGGTAAACACTTAAGGCTGTCAGAATCGTCCAAGGGCCTCAAGTTGTGTAAACATTTAAGAAAGAATGCAGTGCGACAAGCCTATTTACGTACATAATAATGAAAATGTCTCTTTACGTATGTAATAATAATAATAAATAAATAAATAATGATAACAATAGTTCGAACAATAGAGACTATGCAAAAACCATTTAGTCAAAGGACAAACTAATATGAAGTCAACTAATAAAAAACTGACTCTCCATGCTCAAAACTTTGGATATCTAAACATTTCAATAAAAATAGTAAAAATTCAAAAAGACCGTAGATGATCAAAAACTTTGGATATGCTAACATATAAAACATTGGGAA